>OY979718.1:17935281-18100281 GCA_963855995.1 Muricea muricata | reverse complement strand
TGTACTGCGGAGCTAGTCCATTCAATGCTTTAAACGTGACCAAAATTATCTTATAAACAATGCGCTGTTCTATTGGAAGCCAATGCAACTGCATTAGAACAGGTGTGATATGATCATATTTATGTGATCCTGTTAACAATCTTGCTGCAGTGTTTAAAACTCGTTGTAACTTTCCAATCTGCTCTTTAGGGAGACCATATAATAAAGCATTGTTATTATCCAGTTTAACAGTCACAAAAGCATGGACAAGTTGCTCAGTAGTATGAAATGACAAATATCTTCTAACACGGGCAATATTTCGTAGGTGATAAAATGCTGACTTACATACATTATCAATATGTGTAGACATCGGGAGAAATTTATCAAATGTAGCACCAATGTTCCGAACATGAAAAGATGGAGTGACTGTATCCAAGCACACATTCAGAACTGGGAATATAGGCTCAGTCCGAAATTTTGAACTCAATATGAGAAGTTCCGTCTTCTCAGGGTTAAGCTTAAGTTTGTTGTCTGTCATCCAGTTCATAATTTCAGTCAAACAGGCTTCTATACGCACCTTAATGTTCTCAAAATCAATCTGTTTTTGGTATTTGAAAGAGACATAAATCTGTGTATCATCAGCATATAGATGAAAATTCATCTTATGCGATCGTAAGATGTCTCCTATCGGTGAAGTATATATCAAGTATAAGAAAGGACCTAAAACCGATCCTTGAGGAACGCCACGGCCCACGTCATAACTATCTGATGTGGTACCATTGATATATACGACTTGAGAGCGGTCAGACAAGTAAGATCTAAACCCGCAATTTAATGCATCCCCCTTAATACCAAATTTAGAGGACATTCTTTGGAGCAGTATCGCGTGTTCAACCGTGTCGAATGCAGCTGACAGATCTAATAGTAACAATACAACAGCCGAATTTCCATCTATTTCACGTAGAATATCATTCTGTACACGAATAAGTGCTGTTTCGCAACTGTGAAATTGTTTGTAAGCAGACTGATAAAGTTCTTCAAGACCATTACATCGAAAATAATCCAACAAGCGTATAGCAACGACTCTTTCGATCATTTTGGAAATGAACTTCAGATTAGAAATTGGATGAAAATTGCAAAATTCTTCGTAATCCGTAGCAGAATTTTTAAGAGTCGGATGTAGGACAGCTTTTTTAAGGATGATGGAACATAACTAGTTTCCAAAGATCAGTGGCGTAGCCAGCTTCGATAATTGGAGGGGCGAATATTCATATATTTGTGTTCACAGACCTTAAAAACAATCGATTTCAAAAGAAATTAATGATGCAAAACATGATGCATGAATATTCGCCCCTGCAATTATCGACGCTGGCTACGCCACTGCCAAAGATAAATTAGTAGTATCCACAATAATTGGTAAAATGATATCAATTTGGGCAGAGAGAACCTTCGCTGGTATAGGATCTAATTGACAAGACTTCAGTTTAGACTTTTCCAGGATATTAGATAATTCTTCAATTGTCGTGGGAGTGAACTTATCCAGACAACAAGTCAAATCTGGATTATCTAACTGAGAAAAAAACAAGGTATTGCTTGAAGATGAAGAGTACAATCCATCTTTAATCTTATAGATCTTATGATTAAAGAAGTATGCAAATTGATTTGCTAATTTCGAAGAAGAATCCGAGGCAGGATATAGCTTCGCAGGTTTCCTATGTAGGAAACGATTAACAGTTTGGAAAAGTCGTCTGCTATCAGTACCAGCCTCTTGAACAATTGATGAATAGTATTCCATTCTTGCTTTACAAATTGCGTTTTTGACATTGATACACTGATTAACGTATGCCTGCTTACCAATCTGCAAGCCACTCTTGCGCCATCTCCGTTCTTTACGCCGCCGCAAACTTTTCTGCTCTCTAATATCCTCATTATACCATGGAGCCATAGGTCGAATCAGTATAGTTTTTGCACAAAGCGGAGCATGTGTCTCTAATAACCCTGACAATACCAAATCATACTGGTCACAACGTTCGTCAAGAGTGGATTTAGGTGAAGTATACAATTCAGAGCTAAGAATGTCTTCACGAAACTTTGTTACATCTATCTTACTAAGTTTTCGATATTCAATTTTGGACCTTACGCTTCTAGGTTTAGCCAAATCTACATTACAGTTCAGCACAAAATGGTCAGAAATAGCAGCATCATGTACCTTCAAATTAGTAATAACAGTCACATTAATGTTTCTCCGGGTACTCCGGTTTTCCTCTCTCTCCATAATCAACACATAACAGGTAATATATGTAGTGAATGTGTAATCTGTGTAATTGTGTATGAGGAAATTGTTAAAAATAGGGTTTACCTCACGATTTCCGTTTCAAGGAATATCTGTACTCTATCTTGAATAAATGCTTATGAGTATTGATCTATAATCTTTCAAAAAGTGCTTTGGAAAAAATGAATATATAGTAATGTGACTGTCTCACATTTCTGGTACTGAGTAAGATATATAGTAGTATTTTGAAGTTGGTTTTCAAATTTTTACTTCCAATAGTAACCCATCAGAAAATAAGGCACACAAATAAAACTATGAAGTGATTAACACGGTACCCCTTACTACATCCTGTTATCGGTATCATATATGTTTATAATTGTTCAGCTTCAGAAATACAAACATAAGTAGAATACGCATACTAGTATACAGATTAACTATTTCACTCACGACTCATTTATATATTCCTCGATCGAAGTTTTATATGATTATTTTTTCAACGTCACTGCGATACATCAAAGAAAACTAAATCAAACATCAACTAATAAAGATGAAGAATTCTGAAGGCGATCTAAATTATAACGTTTCTGTGTTCCAAATTTTTTAAACATATTACTTATTCTTGGTAAATATTGTAAAATTAATGCACTTTTAAAAACAAGGATTGTTGAGATGTGTATATTATTTTGAAGACATGTTGGCTTTTTTGAAAGTTTTAAAAGATTACCGTGGCCCTTTTTTTGTCGTTGGTACCCACTATTTTTCTTGTCAAGAGTCTGGTTTGTAATTTACCTGCGGCATAAACTTCATTTGGATGTTGAGAACATCCTGCACGCTCTAGCTGGAACGCTCGAGCCAACTGGGATTGGTAGCGAGTCTTATCCAATTAACATATACAAAAATATATAAGCTATACTAACATGAAATTCTGACCAATTAATTACTAAATAAATCTGGATTTAAGAGTTGCTTAACGCCAAGTACTATGTATAATTTTCTAAAAGATATTTACGTAACTTGCGTTTAAAAATACTAACTGACGAAGTACATTTAATATTCTCTGGAAGTTCGTTCCATAATGAAACAGCGCGTTGATGGAAAGTCCGTTGGCCAGATGCACTCTCCAAAAATCGAATATTCAGAGAATTTGAATTCCTCGTTAAACGGTTGTCTTTCAAAAACGTAAGCTGTGAACTATGACCGTGCAGAAGATGCGGGTTATTGTTTATTTAGGCCCCAATACTCAAGGAATTGGTTATTGGTATTATTTATTAATATGCGCTCGGAAGCGCTCCCTTGATTTGAAACATATGGAGCAAATTATACATATCTAATTTTTCCTGTTGTTACATTATTATAGCACTGCAACTATCGGGAATTGTTTTTTCCCAACACTAAAGATTCACACTAAGACTTTTTTTTTATGATTTTTTATTCGCTACAATAGTCACTCCTCGCTCACCGGCTCTTCACGTCAACTCTGCTCCCTCTCGCAATACTCTCAGATTATATTTATCTCTCACGCTCGTACAGTGGAACCCCGCCTTACGGCCACCTCGATAATACGGTCATCTCGATAATACGGTCACTTTTTTTGGTCCCGGCGAAACACCAATGCATTTTATATTAAAGTTACCCCTTTAATACGGCCACCCCGTTAATCCGGCCAACGGCCACATTGCCGAATCCCAAACTAATGAAATCACCCCGTTAATACGGACATTCTAAATGTGTCTACAGACGCAAACATAATTTAAGACTCCAAACATAGATGTAGACCATGACATCCGTGTTATATCATGTTACTTATTGTATTCTTATTATAAAAGTAACGCATTTAAAACATTACATATAGGCTTCAGTTAAAAGTGAAAAAAGTAAAGGTTTTTAACGTCGTTTATGTAGTTATTAATTGGTATTGTAGCATCGTGTTGTTGCTGTGCTTTTGAAATAAATTTTTTAACATGGCTTTTATGTCACAATTGAAATTTGATATTATCCCGTTAATACGGTCATCCCGATAATACGGCCATATTATTTCGACCCGTTGGTGACCGTATTAACGGGGTTCGACTGTACATGTACTTATCTTGTCAATCTACTGTTTTACTTGCTTAGCTAATTGCATTACCCTACTTTAGCATTCTGCAACAAAAAGTTTAATTTCTGTTGATATATAATCCCTATAATCCTATATACTATCCCTAATTAATGTCTATTTGTCAACTTTCCAACACAACGATTGATTTATTCTTTATTTAGTACCAAGACAAGTGTGCCGTTGGGTGAAGGGATGAATGCAAGGACATGAAGTAATCAGTTAATGTCAGTAGGCAATGTAATAATAGATTCAGTAGTGATGTAAGGGACTTGTCAGAAATTAACAGGGGGGAGGGGGGGGGGGTGTGCAAATATTGAACTTAAGGTTGGAAATGAGGTGACCCATCTAAGCAATAGGAACGAAATTTCCTTACCCTCCCTTTGGGCTTAGCATGAAACACCATGACCCTCCCCTCTATCATCAGGTGATTTAATACAAAAGTTTTGTTTAGTTACACAGACTCATAAAACGTTTACACTATAAAACTCAATGCATTTTCATTCTAAAAGATGTTTATTTGACATTGTTGTTGAGCTTTTAATATAATATTTGAACTAAGCATAACACAGTACTCCGCCTGCCGTAGACGAGGCGGAGTTTTAAATTCGCCCCGTTTCTGTCTTTTTTTCGGTGTCGCAAGTTGGCGCAGCGCTCATGGGTGATACCGCTGGCACAAGCCGCGTTAGCCGACCTAAACAAGGCGTTTAAACTCAATTTCTAGCGAAATATGTCAACAAAACACGCATTTAAACATGTATGCTAGAACATCTAAACCGCAAGAAGGTTTTATGTGCAAAGATTCTCATGCAAAATGTTTTAAAACGACAAATTCCACCGCGAAACTGTACCGAGGAGCGATGTATCGCGGTGAAGTTTTGAAGGCGTGTTTCCATCATTTTCTCTTGTGTTTCCTTCCACTTTTAAGGAAATTTAGAAAATTCTACACAAGAATCAAGTGCAAATTCTACTGAAATATCTATATATAAAACACAATTTTTAACATGTAATAGTTAACAAAAAGTGACAGGAAGGTTCTTTATCAAAACGTTGCTCCAGAAATGTTTTAAAACGGCAAATTTTGATAGACTCCATCATTCCATGATTAAGGAGTGAGTCTAGGAAATGTGTTCCTAATCCTAATCACGAAGTATTCGTTGTGATTTCTTTCCTCGGTTTTCTATACCTATGTTGAGATGCTGATTTGTTGAGATAATTTATTTGCTTGTGGGATCTCATACATTTATAAAAGGTAAGAGACACTTAACATTCCAATTCCAGAAATACATATGTTAGTATAAAGTTCCCAACAAATTATATCGTGGAGACTTCAGGCAGTGTGCTGCAGAATTGATTTAAATGATACTATCAGGTTAATATATTTATGTATTGTATACACTTTTAGTAAAATTTTCTTTACTTGCAACTACCCAAAAATAAAACAGCCATATGTAAGTGGTATTATGACAAAAGAATCTTGTTTGATATAATTATGTACTATGAAAGTCTTTAGTTTAAATTAAATTCTAAAAAATGCAATCTTACTAAGACTCTGGACAGTGTGGCTGGCAAGTCGCTGAGACATTGATTTTTGATTGTCTTAGTGATTACATAGGATGTGCTAGCTATGTCTTAAAATGCCTTGGAACGTACCCTAATAATAACTGATTTAAAAAGGAGTTCGTTGAACAGAACAGAAATAACTGAATATAACCCACCCCCAATAAACGCTCTAGTTACAGCCTTGTGCCCATTTTCGTTTTGGCAGGCGGAGTGAACGCCTTAGCAGGCGTCTTGTTTTTTTCTAATCTATTTATACTGTGTACTAACAACTGCACGAGCATAAGAATAAATTGGAATGACCCTCCCCTTAAAAGTAGCTCATTTTATCCTCACCCTCCCTTTTTTAGGATCTTAAAAAGCTATGACCCTCCCCACGTTTCCACCCCCCTTCCCCCCTGTTATTTTCTGACAAGTCCCTAAAGGAATCGAAATACATTTGCATTAACGTATAAAGATGGTCTGGAATCAAATTTGATCAATATTAAGTTCATCAAATAGCTCCTGTAACTTCATTTTTGGCCACCTATGACTTACATGATTGATTGAAATCAAATATTTACCTCGTACCAATTAGGTTGTGGGAGTGGTGGAATAATAATTTCTGATCAGTTTTTATTGCCTGAACCAAGATCCTCCACTTTGTCAACAGTATGGGTTCAAGCCGAAACGATTTATCATGATTACTGCAAGTGCACTACACTGAAAACAAAGCTCGTAAAATTTGGGGAGAATTAACGCTCAACAGCACCCCTTACAACATCCTGTTGGCTTTATTATATAACTAATCATTCATCTTCAGCTAGAGAAAAGTAAACAGTGTCAATTCAAGGCAAATAATAGTAAACAGAAATATGGCGCGGGTGCATTCCTGCAAATAGATTTGGTTGAACATTTGTACAACGCAGTTTTACTAGGAACAGATCTTGTGTTTACAATCTTTAAAATAATACAGATGAGAAACACCGAACAAAGATTTCATTGTAAAAAATCTTATTACAACGTCATGCAACACATACATACCCTAATTGTCTTAAAATTAACGCGTGTCTATTTCATCAAGCAATTTAAGCTTGTTAAGAGAACTTCCGGTGCAGCCATAAAAACATAAGGTATTGTTTCTCAAAAAATGACTATCGGGTTCCTTTCAGTTAACTATACACTAACAGCTAAAGCCAAGGCAAGAACTGCGAAGCGTTTTGGGAGACTGGTGGGGCTTACGCGAGTGCCAAAAGGGCCGCTAGGAAAGTACGGGGCATGGCTGTTTTGAAATTTAGGCTTCTAAAATGGCCTTGAATACCTCTAAGTTTAAAGGTTATTGGAAAATTGTAAATGATAGTTTATTACGTTTTCAAATTTTGTACTAACGCAACTATCTACAGTGATATGAGATCACATATTTCCACTATGTTTCAATGTAAAACTGCTGCTTGCATAAGTTTACTCATATTCATGTTTCACTCAATCGCACAAAAAGTGATGATAAAAATGTTTACACAAAAAATGTATTCAAAATTATAAAAATATTCGACAGTTTAAAATCCAGCGTGCAATCCAGCCCCATGGTCTGGGAAACCATGACATTTTATTCTCAACCTTCAGAGTAATATTGCTCTGCATGTGATACGAAACCCAAAAATTCTTTCACTTAATATAGATAATATAGGTAAAGACGACGTACTTAATTGTTATGTTAATACAAAATATATATGACACTAAACAAACTGTATACATATTCGAAAAGTTGGTTATAGTTCTTAGGATTTATTTAACATTGCTTATAGTGGAGTTTTGGGGCCTAAAGTTGTTGTAGTAAATCTAACTATAAATTTATAAACTTCCTGTTGTTGCTAAAAAGGAGCTAGGAGGGAAATAACATTTAGCATCCGGTCCAAACAACTAATCACAGCTATACGAGCAGGATAACAGATAAACACCCAGCGAAGTTAACTGTACTAGAGACAAAGCGCCTGGCAGTCAATAAAGTGATAAAGATGAGATTTTGGACTGTTTTCGGATAGTTCATTGCAGCGTTTACTGCATGTGTTTATCGAGGTAGGATACGGCGAAAAGACAAAAGAATATGACGATTTTGAAGAAGAGATCTTAAAAGTATTGCAGACGTTATAGCTGACTTGTTACACTTTCAAAACCAAGACAATCGTTGTGCAAAAATGTTTTGGGAAACATCTCTTGACCTATCTCCTGTAATTTTGTCCCCATTTACCCATTTCTTCCCCCCATTCCCCAGTATCAATGTCGGTTATTTTGGTGACCCCAGTTCATGCAACACAGAAATAACATTTTTCAACATTCATATGGGGTGGGGGGGGGGGGGAGATCATGCAGTCCATATATCCCAGAAAAACATGCATTTTCCAAAAATTTTTGCACACGATTGTAGTTAAGCTCGTAACATGTCCACTGCATCCCCAGAGATTGATTGCAAACTAAGAATATGGTGTCATTTCTATCAATATATCAGTATAAGTAGAAAATTAAAGATGAATTCCTCCGTTTGCTATGCGCATGCTAAAGTTATTAAGAATAGTGTAGCTAGTACCTTAACCCATGCAGTATGGTTTATCAATAAATGTCATCTCTTCCACTCTTCTACCAGTGAACTGCGTGAAATTACTATTAATATATAAGGATCTTTCTTGCTTGAATAATATTTGCATGGTGTTCTAAAGCACCAAATTAAAATGTCATAACCTGACAGACTTTGCATACGGGTCAATTTAAAAGGGGAAAATGTGGCGCATTGTTCTAATGCATGCGAAGCACTTCTATCATCTTGAGTATTTAGATTTTTTGTATCTATCATTAAGAATATGTAAATATTGTTAGTTGTGTCAAAGAACATAAAACAGACACTATATAGTTATGTCGTATTAAATATAATGAATCTGCCTGGACTTTTAGTTCAGTTTTTAGGGTCATAGCAAATAGGTATATTATAACTGTTGGGTCAGTCTAACACCTCGAATTGAGCTTTAATTAGTTTAAGATCAAACACTCTAGACTGACGGGTGTTAATTGTGATATTGAAGTCCGGCCGGTCATACTCATAATCTGCCTAATTTTTTCGACACCATAACCCTTTTTCTACACTGCCGACCTCTCAGTCAACAATCTTGATCTCTAAGTTTAAGGAAGACTACGAAATTCGTTCATAACATTGGCTAATATTAATTCGCAATTCGCTTTAAACAATGTCACCCACTATATATAGGCATGTGCATTCACTAGACATATACGTTACAAAGAATACTATGGCTATATATCAATTGCATGCTATAGGAATGATATTTTTATGACCTTTTTAAAGGTGGAATAGGACATAATGTTAGATATTTTAATAACAAGGGAGATATTCCCTGGTTTTACTATCCCTTGTTTGCAATAGTATGTTTTGCCGTGTAGTTAATTTTCCTATATCGAACATGCCACTTATTTGCATTTCTATTGCAATGATTTACGTATCTTATCATTTCGTAAAGTAATCATCAAAAAACAGTTAGCGCTCACAAAAACCTATGAAATGCTGGAAAAGGTGCAAGAGTAAACTACATAAAAAATCATGGATCTTAAAAATGATTAAGATGCTTAACTTACGTGAAGTTCCTGTTTGTAATCAATTCTCTCGGGATGTGCCAGACAATTTCGATTGCGCACATTCAGAATTTTTTGTAGCTTTGTTTGGTTGGTGTTTCCCCATATAAGATTCCCATAGGTAAGACGATACGGCAACCTGATATACGCCAGACCCCGACGGCAGGTGCGCAAATTAGGAGATTGTGAGGGATGTTAAACTCCCAAAATTTCAAATATTGTCTGAACGTCAGTCCCAAAATAATTGTGGAACCACAGAAGATTAGTGATTAAACAGTCACCAATTGCAATTTTCTTCTAGTAGAATATAACAAATTTGCAACCATTCTAGCAGAAATCAATGCTCAGATCACAGGAAATGGCCTTTGCAAAGGTCATGAATTAGCGAGCGTCTCCGCCATGACAAACGTACACAGTTAAAAAGTCGGTCCCAGAGTGGAGGAACCCCCCCCCCACGCGCCCTTGCACGACGGGAATCAAACCTACGATCTTTCGAATGCTAGCCAAATGCTCTGCCAACTGCGCTACGCCGTCAGATCGGTTTGAGCGCGTGATATTTCGGAACAGAATCTGGTTCCTTTGATATAAACTCCAAGTAACACCACAAACATCATGACCTGAGTACATAACCCCAAGAAACATAAAAATCATAAAATATAAAATAAGACATAATCTAAATCGAAGATTAGCATCTTGAAACCCAGGATACGGATTAAAACAAGACGAGAATGGGTTGTGATATTTTGATTTTAATTAATTGCAAAATCTTCAGTCTGTCTGATAATGATTTTGCAATAAAATCGAAATATCACAACTCATTCTCATCTTGTTTTAATCCATATCCTGAGTTTAAAGATGTTAATCTTCGGATTATATTTTATTTTATAAAAATTATGTTGATCTTGTATGTTTTAACTTTTAAACCATTTCCATGTCCCTTCCCTCTAAGTAGGTTAGCACTTGCGCATACTTTAGCCCTCTTAGGCTCCTAAGTATTTGTTTGTATTTCATCAGACATTTGTCAAATGAGGTAGCGGCTGGAAGTTTAATGATTAATTCGTAAATGTCCCGCCCTGCAGCTGCTGAAACCAATGTCACAGGAAGACCTTAGTTATCATCCGGTTCAAGAGGCGACAGATCACATAAAAGAGAGGAAAAACAGCCAAGCAACCAAGGTGAAACAGCATAACAGGACACAATCTATAAAACACCTAATCAAGAAATAAAAATGAAATTTTGGACAATTTTGACATTGTCTGTTGCAGTACTTGCTCTGTTTCTCCGAGTTGGAGAAACTGAGGAATCCGATGATTTTGACGAAAAAGCCTTGGAATATGGTGCTAGCGAGGTAGAAGATCCAGAATCGTAAGTTTGTTTAAAGTTTTATATTGACTAGGCTATTTAATGCACAATACACAGCTTCCACAATTTACTCGTAATTAAAGCACCATTACCATAGGGCTGTCCTCGCACAGATGGACTGGATTCTAAAACAAGAAAAGACAAAGAGCTTTTGTGTGATATGTAACATTTAAAACGCGCGTACGAGTAGGAGTGTCTTATGCGGTATTGATATTCACCCCCCCCCCCCCCTCCTATGTAGTATAAACTTGTGCAAAAAAAATCCTTGCTTTTTGAAAGCCCTTAGCAAAATTTTCAAAATTACTAAATTCCAAACCAGATTTTATTACAACTTTTGCATTCCTAGCGATTACACCCTGGAAGATATGAACAATCCTCCATTGGCTGAAGAAGACGAATCTGCAATGATAAAACGTTCACCGTTTCCTCGTAAGCGATGGCGCGTACGCATACGAGTCAGAATTGAGAAAAACCTGAACAAACAGAAATCATAAACCCGAGAAGTACGCACTCTAAATGTAGCTTCAATTCAAGTTAAATCTACAGGTTGGCCACATTTGGTGCGATTAGGATCGGTTTATATATAAAAACATATTCGTAGGAGTGATGAATCAAATAGACTTTGGTGTAGACTCTGCTCAGTGTAAATTTATTGCACAATCGAACCCTTTATAGCGAACACCCCTTTTGGACGGACACCAAACTCGAGCTTAGACCCAAATCGTTTCTGTTATAAGATATCAATAATATACGTAATGTGAATTAGGCGCATCGACACCTCAGTTTAGCAGAAGCGGTCACCTCACATAAGGTCCCAATTATGTGTTAGATGAACCCCTTTTGATGAATTTGACGGAAGGTTCGCGAACCTATCGTCTGCAGGGCCTCGAAAGCAAGTATTTATCGATTCCTTCTTCAAATAACTCTGAAAGACGCCTAATAATTTGTAATTACTCGACAATCATTCTCAGCTTTAACACTTTCATTGTTTGTTTTACATTGTAAACTATCGCGGGATATTCAAAAAGCGAACGTTTGCAGGTTTTTCAAATTACTGAACTAAAAAAAGCCCAACACTGTTAGTGATTAATCACAACAATACGAAACATAGAAACTAATGGGCTCTATATTATAAAATCTTTAAATGATAATTAAATTAAACGAAACCCCCCCCCCCCTCCCTTGTTTCTGTTGCGTTTTCTGCAAACCCTTTTAAACGGTCACCCATTTTTAACGGACACCTCGGATCAGATCACTATGGTGTCAGCTTAAAGCCGGTTTCTCACTACACGAATTTGTTCGCGCGACTTGAAGCGAACACAGAAATTCGGCAACGTGACTGGTTAGCAAAAAAGCAGGGCTTTTTCGCTAACTAATCACGTTGTTTAATTCCTGTTTTCGATTTGCACAAACATATTCGCCCACACATAGTTAAATACATACCAAATCTCGCACGTTTGGAGTTTATTCTTATGAATACTTGTTTCAACTGACCTAAAAGACAACGCAACAATTTATGTATTCTTTACTCTGTTTAGTGCCCAAGTATGTTTGCAGCTATGCCAATCACGGAAAAATAATGGAATCGTTTAATAGAAAAACTGTAGAGAAAACATGTAGATTTAATAACAAATAAAAGTGCATTCAAATTTGGAGGAGTCTTTACGTATCAATATATCGAAAGGCAACTTGTTCACAACTTGTAACAAGCTTCGCTGGAATACCAGATTTCTTACAAGTTTGCGCTATAACAATTTTGATACAGATCTGCTGTAACAAGATTGACGAAACACATGCAAGGCTGTAAGAATACAGTTATAATGTTCAGTATTACTTTTGTATACTAGAAATACATGCATGCAGCAACCCCTCGCCACTAACTAAGAGCATGCAACTATATTTTCGGAATTACATGAAATACTTCTATAGGTTGTTGTCATAGCAACACGGCAATTGTTATTTATATTAATTTTTCAAAACGACAAAATATTGGGTTTTTAATCCTTGTTTTTTTTGACAATTTTTTAAAATGGCACAACATTTGTCATCGGTATGTTATTACGCCTAATGTAAGCTTAAATTTGGTATAAAATACGACCTACTAATTACATATATTAGACGTTTTGAAATATTTATGAAACTAAATTTTTATCTACATAAACTTTGAGTTTGAAACAAAACCGTTTCAAGCCAATTTTGTATCTTCGCTCATATTCTTTTACAGTAATAAGAAGAGTCTTGCATTTACAAAACATAAACTTACTCTGGAATTTAAACAATAAACAGTGAATAGACTGGAGGAGTACGGCTACGGCGGCCTTTATAAAGCATTAAAACACAAGTATAAATGCGCATTATCAACAAACTTGCCTTGTGTTTCACGCCGTAGTCAATTCTTGGCGCTTCTCTGTATTTTCCCAGAATTAATCTCTCTTCAAGAGTCGATGACCACCCTTCGTTGGTTGTGAAAGTTGCCAAATCTTTTTGCAAAAATACAAAATATTGTAGTGCAAAAAGCAAATTTAGATATTTGCTGTCAGTTGAATTCGTGATTAATCAATCAACAATAAATCTTAAATCTGGCCAATCAGTGTTAGCCATTCATGATAGTCCGCCATATTGTTGAGATCAGTGAGGACATACCACTTTTACTACCTATCACGAGCAAAGACTTTCAACTCCGCTAATACGGAATTAGTAACCCTCGCCCCGGGCTTACGCCCGGAACGGCGCTTCGCGCCGTTGGCTCGGGGATTATGATCATTGTTTCATCACGTACGATTGTTGTAAATTGTTAACAGTTTGTTCTAGCTAAGAACTTGGAACCAACATGCGTACCACAACACTTGTCAACACCTTGTGAACAGACTTGTTAAAATTTGTTTCTTGTTCGTTCTTACGCTTTACACAAACCTGAAATTTGAAATTAAACTTACCAATGAATTTCTTATAAAGTTGGAAATTCTTCTTCTCTTGTATTCTTTGCACATCACATTTCTTCCCCCATTCCACTAAGTTACTGTTCACAACATCCCGTTCCTTTAATTGAATTCACAACATGCACGAATACAATTAGGCGTCGACACTGGTCATCTTTAGACTAAATTCCGCCCCAGGTACATTAGACCGTCTGTTGAGTCTCGATATCGTTCAGCTTCGTAGTGCATGTCTGAGAACTGAAATATTTCTACGGGAACTAACACTTTCAAGCACGCTGAGTTCAAATCTGAAGAGTTCCCACTCGTAGACCCTCAGTTTTGTCACAAACTGCTATGTTCACTAAATTCACGACAAATTTTGTCATTGTTCAACGACACGGATGGATGCGGACACACGGTTGCATAACTCAAAATGGCTAATTCGTGTGAACCAGTCTCCACATTTAACAAACGATCGTTTTGCTTGAATCATTTTGAGTTATGTAATCTTATGCGTGTTGGACGTAAGCAACATGGTTAAGGCTATTTCAGATACCTTGAAGCAGATCGGTCCCAGTACTTTCGTTAATTTCACACGGCCAACACAGTGGAATTAGACGTAAATGTAATGTTTTGCTATATTAAACTTTACTAGCAAAAGGTATTATATTTAAGACTATTCTCACTCACTGGGACTTTATCTACTTCACCAAATTTAGCTAAAGAGGGAGCGCGTAGCGCGACAATCATTACTCGCCCTTCGGGCTCGCGCTTTAGCTAAATTTGGTGAAGTAGATACAGTCTCAGTGAGTGAGAATAGTCTTAAATATAATACCTTTTGCTAGTAAAGTTTAATATAGCAAAACAGTACACTTACGTCTAGTTCCACTGTGTTGGCCGTGTGAAATTAACGAAAGTACTGGGACTGATCTGTTTCAAGGTATCTGAAATAGCCTTGACCAAGCAACATATCTTGTCCACAACTTCGAGAAGGTACAGATAACGCTGTCTATAAAATCTTTATTTCTAGCGATATCTCTACAAAATCACAAGGACGTTATCCTAAGTATTTTCGCCATGTCACTGGGGCATGGTAGAAAAGACGGGTACCGGATACCGGATAGACGGATACCGGATAGACGGATACCGGATAGACGGATACCGGATAGACGGATACCGGATAGACGGATACCGGATAGACGGATACCGGATAGACGGATACCGGATAGACGGATACCGGATAGACGGATACCGGATAGACGGATACCGGATAAACGGATACCGGATAAACGAATACCGGGTAAACGGGTAGACGAATTAATCTGGTTTTGATAAAAAAGTATATGAAATTGTCGAAAGACGTTTTGGTGATCTAGGTCTAAATGTATCAAATGGGCCAATTTGAAGATCATGACTGATATGTGAAATACAGCCGAAAAACCTGTCTTGTGGACATTCATGTACACAATGTATTTACGAAAATGCCTCTTAACCTAATCATGTGTCTGTTACCAGGCTACTTATAGTGCGATGTTGTACTCATATCACCATCATGCTTTGCCT
The DNA here is from genome assembly GCA_963855995.1 of Muricea muricata. NCBI lineage: Eukaryota > Metazoa > Cnidaria > Anthozoa > Malacalcyonacea > Plexauridae > Muricea > Muricea muricata. Next base: position 18,084,917 of record OY979718.1, on the reverse strand, counting down.
TCTGATATAACTTGCGATTAAATTTAGGCTAATTAAATGTCTTAAGTTCTGGTTATGGCATATTGGCGCTTTATAGCGAAACAGGCCTTCGCTGTCAACAAAGTATTGAATGCATATATTCAATTTCTATATATTTCTTACGTTTCTATATATTTATCATTGAACGGATCGTTATAAAAGTAAAAGAAACTTATACATACTGCATACTTTAATTACTCTACTATCTTCGTTGAGGGTATCATGATCAAAGTTTCTCGTATTTAAAGTCTCTCGAAGCGGTAGATACGTTGAGAAAACGATAGCGATTCATTCTGTGGTATTTTTTAAGGAATATAGGAGGTGCAAATATAGGGATTGCAAACATTTTGCCGCAAAGATATATTTAGCATAAACTAGTATTCGAACTCAACAAGTTACATTTTAGTTACGATAAAGGTTAATGCTGTTTTAAATTGTGTTTTTCTTGAAATGTGATACATGCCGCATGCATTTCCACGTGATAATTAAGTGAAGTAAAATACCGTAATGTAACAACTTTTCCCTGCGCTGTAAAATTGCTATTCGCTGTATATACTCAACTTAAGCGGATAACATTGTAGAATTCATATTCTGAAGAAACAGGATGTCTTTTAAGATACCTAGCTTAAAAAAATCTATATAAATTTGCCTTCTTTTGAATATCAAGAAGTGGAGCTAAAGGAACATATTGGAAATGGAGCATATGGAACAGTGTGGAAGGGGCAATGCAACAAAGAAATTATTGTTACGAAAAAACTCAACGGCGAATCGGCTGACCAAGGTGTTATCGCTTTGTGTTTAGCAGACATGACATTAATCTATTACCATTATGATTGTTGACATTCAGCTCATGGGCGGCCGGCGCTGAGGAGAGAGGAGGCCGAGGACTGGGGCGGGTGGGGGTTGTGATTGTCACATGTGAGAGTATGTAGATAGACATTAAAAGAAAAAGGGAATTTTTCTGTATTTTAGCAATATCTATCGAACACTTTGTTTAAACCTATTGTTTTGTTCAAGCTGCTTTATCAACGTTTATGTTGGAAACATCCAACGTTGTATATTTGTATCTTATGATATGAGAAATGTACGGAATCCCATAAGGGCCATTATGCCGTTATTTTATATTTTTCATAAATTCCAACTTTTAAAAAAATTCTGACTTTTTTTTTAAAATTCCGACTTTATTTTTTCAAAATTCCGACTTATTTATGCCTCATTTGCTTCGTTTGTCTTTCTATGTATCCATTTTGTTGCCGTGCTGTTACACCACATGAATATATACCAGCTATGGAAGGTCAAGGAGAAATACAAACAAGAGAAATTTTGCTACGGAAATATTTTAGCTTAGGTTTTTCCTATATGGAGATTCTGCTCTTCTTGTCCAAATTCCACGGAATTATGCTAAGCTTCGTTAACTAAAACGTTTACTTAGAGCCATGAGACTGCGTCGACGGACAGAGGGCAACTCAGTACCAAAGGTAACTCAAGCAATTTAGATGGAATTGAAGGTAGTGCGTCTTCCCTTGGATATAGAGCTATGCATCAACGGCTGCAAATAAAGCATGGGCTTGTTACTAGCAGAGAAACTGTCCGTCAGATTTTAAAAATTGTCCACCCTGAAGGCGTAGAAAGAAGATCCAGCCCTCTGTCTGTCGTATTTCTCCTTCCATAGCTGGTATATATTCATGTGGTATAACAGCATGGCAACAAAATGGATGTATAGAAAGACAAATGAAGCAAACGAGACATAAATATTGAGTCATTGTGGCTGGCTAACATTATAAAATTAATGTACTTTAAAGTTTGAGAAAAAGTCGGAATTTTAGGAAAAAGTCGGAATTTTAGAAAAGTCGGAATTTTAAAAATGAAGTCGGAATTTTAAAAATAAAGTCGGAATTTTAGAAAAAAGTCGGAATTTTAGAAAAAAGTCGGAATTTTAGAAAAAAGTCGGAATTTTAAAAATAAAGTCGGAATTTTAAAAAATAAAGTCGGAATTTTTGAAAATGTTGGAATTTATGAAAAAAATAAAATAACGGTGATAATGGCCCTTATGGGGCTCCGTAGAAATGAGAAAAAAAATTCATGCCTTAAATAAATTGAGTTACTAAAACCTGTTTCAAAACCTGTTTGAGACAATGTTTCTAAACGTCTATCATAAATTGGTACATGATTTTATTGTCATGCACCTAAACAAGTTGAAAATATAGCTGTTTTACGAATTAATTCTAAGTTTCTAGTATAATGGTATCCGTCTATCCGGTATCCGTCTATCCGGTATCCGTTTATCCGGTATCCGTCTATCCGGTATCCGTCTATCCGGTGTCCGGTACCCGTCTTTTCTACCATGCCTGTCACTGGCCTGAAAAATAACTCTTTTAACGCAATCAAGGTATTTAAAACAAATGTAACGGGAAGCCAACTTAACGGCAAACGCACACTGGGAGAAGATCCACGAGAAGATCAGTCTTAAATATATGATCTTAAACTAGAAGAGCAAATGTTCACATATAAGGCAGAAATCGGTCCCAAAGTATAAAATCTTCTCTGTAAGCTTGCCACGAAATGGAGAAATGCGTGCGTGCATGTGAGCTGTTTATTTGCTAATTTCAACGTATATGGGAGTTCTCTTTCCAACGATATCGCACAGAATAACACCAACTAATGTAATAGTTCACATGCAATGATTAGTTACCTCTTGAATTACGCCTCAAAAGCTGTGTTGAAAATTTAAATGCTTACCTCTTGACATATGATTACAGTTTTGCACCGTTGTACAATACATTTTGGTCGCATGTAAACAATTATTTCTCAGTCCAGAGACATAGACCAATGACTTGACATTAAGGTCATTGTGATTTTATAGACATAGCCAGAACTGGTGATTTTGGAAAGCGATATCTTTCCCTTGCCAATGTTGTAGTGAGGATATGTTGTTTACATTTAACACGCTTAAAATTACATGACTCAAAATAACCCAAGCAAAACGGTCTATTGTTAAATGTGGAGACTGGTTCAAACAAGTTAGCCATTTTAAGTTATGCGACCGTGTGTCTTCATCCATCCGTGTCGTTGAACAATGAAAAAAATTGTCGGGAAATTAGTAAAGATAAAATAGCAGTTTGTGAGAAAACTGCGGGTCTACGGAGTGGGAACTCTTCAGATTTGAATTCAGCGTCCTTGAAAGCGTTAGTTCCCGTAGAAATATTTCAGTTCTCAGACGTGCACTACGAAAGTCGTTCTCTCGACACTTTTCGAGGACACAACATACGGCCTACATAGCAAAAAAAGAAATTCAAAGACAATATATAGATGTCAAATAGATGTCAGTTACAAAATTTTTAATAAACAATATATAGAAGTCAGTAACAATAATTTTCTGGCATAAAAAATTTTCCTACTGGAAATCCATTGTGCTAGTCGTCGAGAGTCGGGAAATTTCCGTAAGGCAAATTATTGTCTTTAGTTAGCATGAGCGGGAATCGGACATTTTCACCGTGTCTCGAGAGATTGATGGCAAATCAAAAATTGAATCTTCTCGCTAGAAATTTTCTCGCTCAATCGTTTATCTGTTGTGTTTCTACTTGCAGTGTTTCCAATTTCGGAAAATTATTCAATGGGGTTCCGTTTGGATGAAAGTTGGCATAGAAGTATGAATGATAATGGCCATTTACAGTAAAATTTTGATCGTGGCTTTATAGGATATACCCTTAAGGTAAAAATAAGGATATTGTAAGTTGATAATGTTTAAGAATGAGGAATATAAATTTGTTTAATCAGCGCACAAAGTTTGCGAAAACCTTTGGTGGAAATAAGTAGTTTGACTTTCTGCGATTTATCTGGGTTGTGGATATAAGCCGGACGCGGACGGCGGACCGTGGACGGCGGACTGCGGACGGTGAAACGCGGAGAATTCGATGAGATGGAAATGGCGCACGTGGCTTTTTAAGCGCAATTAAAACGAACATTTCAGAAATTGGGGGCCAGCTTTTCCAGGAGTTTTATTTACGTTTTAAACTGTTCTCATAGTAACCGAGATTTAATCCACACAAAGGATTAAATTCTCACAATAAGTCACAATAACAGTGCAAAATAACCATGAATTTGTTACTTACAACAATGTCCATGCTGTTAATTAACTAGCCCCACCATGTATAAGTTACTGTCGCTCTTGCAGGAACGTATTAATCTACATACAAAGTACTGAGTACAGTGCTTATTAAAGGACATTCTCGTATATTTACTGTCGCAGTAATATACCATGAGAACGAAAAATTAACGACACAAACAAAATAAAAAGAGATGAACTCAAAAGGCCAACTCTTGGTTTAATGAAATGTAAAATGAATTATATCACAGAAAGAGTTGCGAAAAGGTACGTAAATAGTCGATCGTTGTTAGATTTTATCCTCAGATAATGACAATTTGCAAATTAATTGATGTAACGAAATACTGTAAATTGTTTCAACATTTGTTAAATTATATCATAAAAGCAAAAAACTCTTTCTGAGTTTCTCTACAATTATAGAAACACTAGTCTTATAATAGTTTAATATAACTCAAAATATCGTGGTAAACTCACTCTTCGTTTTCCCACTCACATTTTGGCTCGTTCTTTATCTTCTTTCTCTCGTCCTTCTCTCCTTAGATATCAAATGTCTTTCGTTGTGTTCAAGATTTTATATTTCTAGCTCAAATTCTCTGACAAAGAGATAGTGAGCTGGTGTCATCATATCTTTGATAACATATGGTATTTCCACCTGTGATGCCATGAAATATGCTTGGTGTTTTTTCATGCAGCCGGCGTTTACATGGTAGTACACATTTCCCGGTCTCTCTTGCAATTGTCCTGCCCTGTCATAATAGGACATTTATGCATTCGAAACAATAACCAAATCATATGGTGGTTCTCCAATTTGGCCTCCTGGTTTCAGTGTCTGGCCACAACCAAAACATGTTTTCACTTGGGGTGGACAATGTTTCAGGAAGTATAACATATATGTCCCAAAAAGTGGATTAGGATATCCAGGAGATAATGGTGCGAGAACGAGCACAACAGCAGCAAGACGGGCAACAGCAACAACGCTCAACCTGGACATTAACACCACAACAGCAAAAACAACAACATCAACCACATGTACAACAGCGACAACAACAATGTGGCAGCAGGAACAAGAGCAAAGACTTCAACAACAACAACAACCACAACAACAACAACAACAGCAACAACAACTGCAACAACAACAACAACAACAACTGCAGCAGCAACAACAACAGCAACAACAACAGCAGCAACATGTTCAATACCAACATCAGGTCCAACAATCACTTTGTAGTGCGACCTCACAAAATCAACAGTTGCTGCAATGTAACACCGCCTACTACGCACCATTATCTCCTGGATACCCTAATCCACTTTTTGGGACATATATGTTATACTTCCTGAAACATTGTCCGCCCCAGGTGAAAACATGTTTTGGTTGTGACCAGACACTGAAACCAGGAGGCCAAATTGGAGAACCACCATATGATTTGGTTATTGTTTCAAATGCAAAAAGGTCCTATTATGACAGGGCAGGACAATTGCAAGAGAGACCGGGAAATGTGTACTACCATGTAAACGCCGGCTGCATGAAAAAACACCAAGCATTTTTCATGGCATCACAGGTGGAAATACTATATGTGATCAAAGATATCATGACACCACCTCACTATCTCTTTGTCAGAGAATTTGGGCTAGAAATATAAAATCTTGAACACAACGAAAGACATTTGATATCTAAGGAGAGAAGGACGAGAGAAAGAAGATAAAGAACGAGCCAAAATGTGAGTGGGAAAACGAAGAGTGAGTTTAACACGATATTTTGAGTTATATTAAACTATTATAAGACTAGTGTTTCTATAACTGTAGAAAAACTCAGAAAGAATTTTTTGCTTTTATGATATAATTTAACAAACGTTGAAACAATTTACAGTATTTCGTTACATCAATTAATTTACAAATTGTTATTATCTGAGGATAAAATCTAACAACGATCGACTATTTACGTACCTTTTCGCAACTCTTTCTGTAATATAATTCATTAAACCAAGAATTGGCCTTTTGAGTTCATCTCTTTTTATTTTGTTTGTGTCGTTAATTTTTCGTTCTCATGGTATATTACTGCGATAGTAATTATACGAGAATGTTCTTTAATAAGCACTGTACTCAGTACTTTGTATGTAGATTAATACGTTCCTGCAAGAGCGACAGTAACTTATACATGGTGGGGCTAGTTAATTAACAGCATGGACATTGTTGTAAGTAACAAATTCATGGTTATTTTTTAATCCTTTGTGTGGATTAAATCTCGATTACTATGAGAACAGTTCAAAACGTAAATAAAACTCCTGGAAAAGCTGGCCCCCAATTTCTGAAATGTTCATTTTAATTGCGCTTAAAAAAAGCCACGTGCGCCATTTCCATCTCATCGAATTCTCCGCGTTTCACCGTCCGAAGTCCGCCGTCCACGGTCCGCCGTCCGCGGTCCGCCGTCCGCGTCCGGCTTATATCCACACCCGTTTATCTGACAGTAAAATTATATGAAATAATAACCATCTTTAGGGTAAAAATAGTGTTATCGAGAAGCACTTTTCAAAGAGCTCGCGCGCAAAAATGACACATTTAAAACGCAATTTGAATACATAAGGTTATTATAACCTTATATGGTACATACTGCTTGAGCTCAGAAGGTTTCAAAAAGATTCGTCAATGCAAACGCGAAAGCGCGGCTTCCAAATTTTGGATAACTTACTGCTTTTCGTTTCTAAATTTAAAGCGCTCATTAATTATGCATTTTGCTCATTTAACTTTTCGCACTCTCAGAATTTTGCATAAATCAGAACACGGGAATCCACAAGGGACTTTAAGCTTTTACTAGCGTCGTTTGAGTTGTATTAATGTTTCAACATTGTTTCTAACGATTTTTGCAGATGTTAACAACGTTATCAAGGGTTTATTTACAGGGTTTATTTACATAAATTTACATTGTTGCTATTAGTCTTCAACATAGCTACCATTTCATTGCAAGCATAGCTCAGCTTTAGCAGTCATGCTATTAACAGCACGTCGAACCATAGCTCTGTCCTGCCTAAGAATATCCATTTCGTTACGGATTCGCATCTCGAGGTCTTCCAGATTAGCCGGCGGTGTAGTACAGTCGAACCTCCATTAAGCAGCCCTCCATTAAGCGGCCCTCCATTAAGCGGCCACACTCTATTGAACGGCCACATGTCAAAGTCCCAAAAATATTTAGTATATATTATAAAAGATAAGACCTCCATTGAACGGCCACCTCTATTAAGCGGCCGCGGCCACCTTCGAGTGGTTCCAAGCAGTGTTTTTTAAATAATTATAACCTCCTTTAAACGGTCAGCCAGTTTTTCAAACACAGTTTTCACCACAATTAAACCGCTAAAAATCTGTTTGTTGAGATTTTAATCAACACGTGTCCCTTAACACATGGTTTAGCAGTAATCTAATTTTAAAATATTGTCTAACAAATATTTACGTTTCCGTTCCTCTAATTTAGTCTACTTTAGCATCAAATCCTCTTTCTGTAGCTTTTCTTACAGCCAACTTATTGAAAATGCATCTCCCATAAATTGATATTCACACGGAATTTGCAAACCATAAGTCACTGCCTCTATTTACTCGTTTGTCTTTGATAACTACCTTTCCAATGTTTGTCGCTCGTTTTAGAAACTTTGTGAGCCAGGTTGCCAATAGTTTAGGAACATGTTAATGACTATTTTAGCATTAAGTCAGCATACAACAGACTGTATGTGTGTTGAATGCATTTTTTTTAAATTTAAAAGATTATTGTTTTGTTTTGTTTTGTTGGGTATAGTTTTCCAGTTAAGATTTTATCGAAGTCGAGATTTTATTTTAAGCTACCTGTAAGGTACATAAAAGGAACATTTGACTATATTTTTGTCATTTGGCATACCTCTATTAAGCGGCCACCTCTATTAAGCGGCCACATGGCCATTCCCCGAGGGTGGCCGCTTAATAGAGGTTCGACTGTATAAACTTTAGACTTGATATAGCCCCAGAGGAAAAAATCTAACGGAGTTAAGTCTGGGGATCTCGGTGGCCACTGAACAGCATGGTTTAATGCGACAACTCGTTCTCCAAAGCGCTCCATGAAAAACAACTGCAATCGCAGGCAATTCCTTAAAATGTTTTAATTCACTTGGGAAAAGGTGAAACGTCAATGTGGCACCCAAGCGTACCTAACGTCGAAGTAAGTAATCAAGGAGAAATGATCATATCACGAAGAACAGAGTTATGGTTCGTCGTGTTTAGTCACAACACAATTAGTCCATAGCTGAACACTGTAAACAGCGAAATGGGGCTGTTTAACACACTGAAAATTATTCTCGAAATAACGCAATATCATTTGTGGATTCCCGTGTTCTGATTTATGCAAAAATCTAAGCGCGCAAAAAAGTTAAATGAGCAAACTATATAATTAATGAGCGCTTTAAATTTAAGAACGAAAAACAGTAAAAAATCCAAGATTTGGACGGCGAGCGTTCGCGTTGGCATTGACGAAACGTTTTGAAACTTTCTGGGCTCAAACAGTATGTGCCATATTTTAACCTTATGTATTCAAATTGTGTTTTAAATGTTTCAATTTTGCGCGCACGCTCTTTGAAAAGTGCTTCTCGGTTACAGAATTTTCACTCTAAAGATGGTTATTATTTCAAATGATTTTACTGTCAGATAAACCACAGGACGTCAAAGTACTTATTTCCACCAAAGGTTTTCGCAAACTTTGTGCGCTGTTTAATTTATCGACTTTTTCCCAACTGTAAACTTTTTTTGATACATCTTGTATATTAATGGCAAATACCATTGTTCACAGTCGGCAGTGCCATGGTTTTGCTCAAGGAGGGCACCAAGACATTCAGAACTTGCGTCAGGTTTCATTCGAGCTGGTAGATTAGGATCATAATACTTGAGGAGAGGTAATCAACTTTTTGATTTCTTGAATAGCAGTTATCTGTGGTTGTTGATGTTGGGTGTGAAAGATCAAATATAACGTTTTTCCTGAGCATGTCACAGAGTGGAGATGTGATCTGGGATAGGTTCGGAAGGAATTTACCGACATAATTCACCATACCCAGGAACCGTTGAAGATCAGCTTTCGATTTCGGAATAGGCATGTTGATAATTACCTCCACTTTGGTAGGATCAGGAGTAATACCGTCGGCTGATAGAGTATAACCAAGGAATGTAAGGGATTTAGCTCCGAAAACGCACTTGCTTGAGTTGAGGTTTAATCCGCTGGTTCTCGGATTCAAAGAAGTCGTTTCTCAGGCGGCGATCATGCTCTTGCTTGCTTGCGCCCCACACAATGATCTTGAGAATTTGCACATCCTGGAATATTGGCAATGATTGATGCAATCTCCGCCTGGAATACTTCGCTCGCCGAATGTATGCCAAAGGGAAGGCGCTTGAAACGATAACGTCCAAATGGAGTGCCAAAATAGGTTTGGGCTTTCATCGTCCACTCTGATTTGCCAGTAGCCGCATCGAGTTTAGAGAAGTAGGATGTGCCAGGCATTTCTGCTGTGATTTCTTCAGTAGTTGGTAGACGGTGGTGTTGCCGTTTAATGGCTTTATTAAGTGGTCGAGGATCAAGGCATACTCTTAATTTTCCATTTGGCTTTGAGACAACGATGGGTTTTTCAACAGGCTCTATTATATCGAGGGTAACCATGCGTTGTAGTTCCACTTTGAGCGTGATTTGAGAGCATGTGGAATTTTCTTGTTGGAACAACCACGGGCTTTGTGGTGAATTTTGTTCAAACAACCAATTTCGCCAAAACAATGAGAGAATTCGTCCTGGATAGGAGCATCGGAGTTGACATCATGTGACATCTGGTAAACCTTTTTTATCAGGTTCAATTTGTCACATGTATTTAGTCCAAGGATCGGTACAGAGTCGGAATCTACGACGATAACGAGGATTAAAACTGTTTGACCCTTGTGCTTGATTCTGGCAAAGCATGTGCCAGCAACTGGAATGGGGGTCCCATTGTAGGCGGTGAGTTTTACAGTGGCTGCTTCGAGCTTCGGTTGAGGGGACGACATTTTGTGAAGAAGGCTCTTTGGTATGACATGGCACTGGGCACCAGTATCGATTTTGAACGTCACATTTGTGCTGTTCATGTCAAGGGTAACCGACCAGTCATGTCAAGGGTAACCGAAGAGAGTTGATGCTGAAGTATTGGCTTCTTGGCTCGACGTAGATGTAGTGACACCTTGAGATTCATTCGAGGGACTATCATGGTCAGCTTGAACCATGTCAATGAAAAACTTGTCATCATTTTCATCACTGGAGGAGGATGAAGTATGTTGCCCAGCTACTTGGTTGACTATCCTTTGAGAACATCGAGAAGCAAACTGACTTTTCCGATTACAAGTTCTGCAGCGTTTGCCATAGGCTGGGCAGTTACCTCGTTGATGTGAGCCGCTACAGAATTTTCATTTCTTGACATGTCATCAGAGTGATCAGAACTATTGCGCGAATCTTTAGTTTTCGACGTTTTCTCTTGGTCATGTCGGACTCTATTGATTTCCGAGACCTGCTGTTTCTCCAATTCCCGGGCATGGCGCCTGGTTTCCTCTGAAGCATGACCAGCTCCAATTGCTTCGGCGAGTGTTAGATCTGCATTACGTAGGAGTCTTTCTCGAAGTGGGAGATCAGCAGTTCCACAAACTATCATGTCTTTGGTGAGAGTTGGTTAAAGTTCCTAGTTCTCACTCATTAAATGACTGATTTCTCTAATACGTATACTGGTTTGAGTTACCTTCTTGAGGAAACGCGAATGTCTCATATATTTCACGACCTTTAGAGCCAATACAGGTTAACAAGATGGAGATTTTTACTTTGTCACTCTTGAAGTCAGATTCCGTAGCAGTGAGGAAGAAATTAAAGTGTTTTCCCATACTTTCAATGCATGGGAAAGATTGCCTTCGAAAGAAAATGGTGGCGGTGGGCGAAGGTTATCCATAAACGCTAATGATTATATACGTTGAAAATCTGCAAAACTTTTGTTTAAAACGCAATTGTAAAGTCCAAAATTTTGAAAGCGTTTCAGAATTGACTGGGATCTGTAAAATTTTTAATTTCCTTGCGTTTTAAATGCGAGAAATCCCACTATTTGACAACATGTTCTATATACGTAAACAATCAACGATTTGAGAATACAGAAAATTTATTTGGCCGGAATTCATGTCTTATTTTACATACACCAAAAGTATGCTTGACAAATATGTAACGATAGGATAGGAATAGCAGTTATAACTCCCGGTCGTATTTCGATTCTATTTCGCAAATAATTCTCGTACGAGTGACACTACGCACGACCAGAAATTAGGAGTCGTTATACTGACAAGACTAGGACGCATATATGTATTGGCAACAATTTATTTCCAAGACTTGACGTCAACTAACAATATAAAAAACAAAGGATTACTTAAAACTAACGAACAAATGACAAATCGAAGACATATTTACATAAATCGTGCAAGTAAGTATACTGACCGATATTTCTCCTATTTAGTGTCACTTTAATTGATGTTATCGACGTAATAGATCACTTAAATATACATGAAGGTTCAACTCGAGTAGTTATAACGAAACTCATGCAAATGTGCCAGTTGTCGTTCGCATCCGCACCAGATAACAACACAAAAACCTGAGAAAGTTTATTATGCTAATTTATGCGACCGCACTTACATGGCTCCCCTAAATTGTCTGGCAATTTAAAATGTTTGGCTCCTCGATGGGGAATCGAATCAAATATCTAACTTTCAGCTTTCCATAACAAAATTAGTTTTTGTATTGGTCTTTCTAGAACACACTTCACTCTAATTCTTTCTCCTTTCTCGTTCAGGTGTGCATCACCCACCAAAACTCGAACCCTTCTTACTAATCCGTCTTCATCCTTATATGCTTCTTCTACTCTTGCTGATCTCCACTGGTTTCGCGCTGTAGAATCGTCCTTTAGCAGTACTACGTCTCCCGGTTGAAGGTTTCTACGAGGAATGTTCCATTTTTGTCTTTCCTGAAGAGCAAGCAAAAATCCCCTTTTCCGCCTATCCCAAAATTGATTCACCAGGTATTGAACACGTTTCCATCTCTTGACCAAGTACACGTCGGCGCGCTGAAACTCTCCCGGCGGGGGCAGTAGTACTCTCGATTTCATGGTGAGCAAGTGATTCGGAGTTAACGGTTCGTCTTCGGGCACATTCATGCCAGGGGCCGCCATAGGCCGGTTGTTAACGATTGCTTCTGCTTCACACATCAGAGTCCGCAGAGATTCCTCGTCTAATTGTGATCCGTGTTCTTCTAACAATCCGTTAAGCGCGTTTCGTACAGTACGTATCATGCGTTCCCATACTCCACCTGCATGGCTAGCCGTGGGAGTGTTTAGCTTGAATTCAAACCAATCGCATTCCTTCTTCAACAAGAAATTCCGCACTTCATCGTTATCCATTTTCTCGAGGGCTTCCTTTAGCTCCCACCAAGTTGGTTCCCTGATCCGATCGCAGTTGTCTCACTGGTCCTCTTCTGGCCAAGAAACACCGAAGAACATTCATAAACGAGTCGGTTTCTAACGTTTTAGCGACTTCCAGGTGTACAGCACGAGAGGCCAAACATGTAAAGAGGACTCCATATCGTTTAAGAACCTTTCGCCCATCCTTTATGTGCCAAGGACCGAAGTAGTCTACGGCACAGTATGTGAATGGGGGGGGGGGGGGGCTGGATGCAGTTGGTCACCCGGAAGATCAGCCATCTTCTGATCCTGCACACTACCACGAAGTCTGTGACATAATACACAACTTGTGATGTAATAACCGACGACGGAGCTTCCTCCAATGATCCAATATCCGTTTGATCGTAACTCGTTTAGCGTTATCCCTCGTCCAGGATGACCCGCACGTCGGTGGTAATAACGTATGACTAACGTGGTGACGTGTCCCTTTCTAGGAAGTATAACTGGATGTTTAAGATGGTAAGGAACATCTGCTCGCTTGATTCGGCCACCAACTCTTAGGGTTCCATTGGAGTCAAGAAATGGGTCGAGCCGGTACAAACAACTGGTTTTCTTCATTGTAGCCTTCAGTTTGGACATCTCACGTCTGTCGGCGGTGTTCCCAGTATGTGCCCGCAGGATTTTTAATTCTTCAGGGAAGGCTTCTTCTTGTACGTGTCGGATGATGGTACCCTCTGCTTTGGTTAAGTCGTCGACGTTGACCTTGTTCTTGTGGTGAATTTGCCTTGTCCGAGCTCGGTCCTTGGAATCCTTCAGTTCATGATTCTTTATACGGATCATCAATTTTTGACAGTTCGCAACGGCTCGTTTGGCACGGTGCCAACACGAAAAGTACTCGAGACGGCTTACGAGTGATGGTAATCTCGTGGTAGTGGCTTGAGTGGTGAAGGATTTAGCTTTCTTCACTTCGGGGTCACTTGGCGTTGGAATGCACCCTTCTACGACGGTTAATGGTAGTTCTGGTTGCCATAGAAATTCTGGTCCCTTGAGCCAGCGACAGCTTTCACTCAATTGTTTAGCTGATAATCCTCTGGAAGCGTCGTCGGCAGGGTTGTTTTCACTTTCGATGTAATTCCATTGGTCTGGTGAAGTATTTTCTCGGATTTGTTGCACCCTGTTTGCGACAAAGACATGGAATCGTCGGGCGTCGTTGCCAATGTAGCCGAGCACAACTTTACTGTCCGTCCAAAATACGTGGGTGATATCGTCGTAGTCCAGCTCTTCTTGCAACATGCAACTGACTTTGACGGATACCAGTGCTGCTGTTAGTTCGAGACGTGGGATCGTAATGGGCTTTAAAGGCGACACTCTGGCCTTTCCAATAACAAACGCGCAATGAATGTCGTCGTTCTCGTTGACCATGCGTAGATAAGATGACTGTCCGTAACCGGTTGTGCTCGCATCGGAAAAGTGATGCAACTCCATAGACTTGGTCTTCTCAAATCCAGCAGACGTGAGGCACCGCTGAACTTTTAGCTCGTTCAGATGCAATAGCTCATCTCTCCATTTCTCCCACCTTCGCTTGACATCTTCTGGAACTGGGTCGTCCCAATCGGCCCTTTCGCGACACAGATCTTGAAGGATTCGTTTTCCAACGAGTAACAATGGAGCAACGAAGACGAACGGGTCAAATATCGAACTCACGGTTGATAAGATGCCGCGACGTGTAAAAGGCTTGTCCTGCAGCGTGATTCTGAATTGAAATGAGTCGGATTCTATACACCATTGTGTTCCCAAGGTTCTCTCGATCGGCAGGTGATCTTCGGTGAAATCTAGGCTCTTAAGATGGGGCGTTCTGTCTTCCGGTGTGACTGTTTCCAGTACTTCCTTGGAGTTTGAAACGAACTTGTGAAGTCGAAGACCGCCTTCGGCCAGCATATCTTTCGCGTTGTGGATCAACGACACCGCTTCAGGAACTGTTGCCACGGATTTCAGCCCATCATCTACGTAGAAGTCCCGTTTAATAAAATTCGCAACTTCTGTTCCATATCTGTTTTCGTTATCCTCAGCTATCTTTCTTAGCCCGAAATTCGCACACCCGGGCGACGATGTTGCTCCAAACAAATGGACGGTCATTCTAAACTCTTTCGGCTCGCTAGTAATGTTCCCGTTTTCCCACCAAAGGAATCGCAGATAGTTTCGATGGGCGCTGTCGACCTTAAACTGGTGGAACATCGCTTCGACGTCGCACGAAAATGCTATTGGTCCTTGTCGAAATCTGCACAGGACGCCAAGTAATCCATTGGTGAGGTCGGGACCTGGTAACAGGTGGTTGTTCAAAGATTCGCCGTGGTAACTGGCACTGCAGTCGAAAACTACGCGGAGCTTATCCGGCTTTTGAGGGTGATAAATTCCGTGGTGGGGAATATACCATGCTGTATTCGATTCGCTTGAAAGTTCGTGCTTGGGAACTCGTTCTGCATACCCTTTTCTGATCAATTCATTCATGACCGCTAAATAGTGCTGTCGATATTTCTCGTCTTTCTGCAGGCGTGATTTAAGTCTTTCTAGTCGCCGCGTTGCCTGAAGTTTAATGTCGGGGAGCTTGGGAAGGTTCTTACGGAATGGAAGGGGCATCTCGTAGTGCTTGCTGTTGGTCTGGTGGACGCCTTCTTGTAACTGCTCGAGAAATTTTTTATCGTCTATCGACAGCGGTTGTGTTGGTTTGCTTCCTTCCGAGAAATAAAGTTCCATCATTTGTCTTACTTGCTGGGGGTTAATCAATTCCTTGACGGTTCCCTTTATAGCGAAAGTACATCCCCTTTTACTTGATTCCGGAACGAGGGTCACCGTTCGATGAACTACACCTCTGACGTCTTCTTCATTTCGGTACGATCCGTCTACATTTCCAACAATTCCCCATCCAAGATTGGTTAATTGCGCGTAAGGCTCGTTACCTCGGCCTGGAATAACTTGTCGTGGCATAATTGCTTGCGGACAGTTCGCTCCAATCAACAAGGCTACCTCGACATCATGGTGATAGGCTGCGATGTCGGACGCGACATTTGCCAGATGAGGCCACTTATCTGCCATTTCGGGTCGGGGAATTTGTGATCTTCTTACAGGAATAGAGGTGCAGGAAAACGTACGAGGCAATCTAATCTGAATATCACGCTGGAGATCGTCAATCACTAGTCCATCAACTCTATGGCTTTGAATGATTTTGCTGTCGGCATGCATCGTTGATAGCGAGAGTTGTGTTTCAGGGCCCTTTGCACCAATGCTGTCCAGTGCGCTTTGCGAAACGAAGGTTGTGTCCGACTGATCGTCCAAGAGCGCATAAACTAACACTTCTCTTTCTGAATTGTCCCTGTGATGTAGCCAAACTGGTACAATCATAGAACTTATTTGAGCTTGGGATTCACCATTCTCGTCACTGGATTTCGTGCAGTGCACTGTCTGTTCTTCCAATGGTGTGTCAGCTTGCTCTTGCTTGGTTTCTTTAGGGATGTTTTTGTAGTCACCATGTAAGGATGTTGGATGGAGCTTGCCACACTCTTGCATTCTCTAGAAAGGTGTCCTCGGCCGAGGCAACCGAAACAAAGACCCTTCGTCTTGGCAAGTTCTTTCCTGGCCTTGACATCCATCTTCTTGTACTCTGTGCAGCTCTCCAGCTCATGCATTCCATTACATAGTGCACAAATTTTAGCCAAACGTTCACGCTCCTCATAATCTTCCGTTTTGGTCTGGGTTGCCAAGGTTCTAGCAGGATCTGTTCCACTCCGTCCGTGATGTGCTCTGTAGTCTCGTTTATTTCTTAGTCCCTTGAACTCTTCTTCAGTTTTCCGCTGGCGACAATTAACTGGATCGCAGACGATGTCAGCTTCTATTACCACATACTTCACGAATTCCGAGAACGGTGGGAATTCGCCTTTCTCTTTCTTCCACTTGTAAACTGTTCTACCCCAGCGTGTAGAGGCCCATTTCGGTAGCTTTACTGTCATTTTTTGATTCTCCTGGTCATCGTTGAGAACCCTCAAACTTCCCACCTTTTCCATAGCCTGCTCACATTGTACCAGAAAGTCTGCGTACCTTCGGAGACCGAGGCTATCAAAGGGAGCAATGTGTGGCCACGCGTCGAGTTTCTTACGGAACGCCGCTGCCACCGCAAACGAATCGCCGTACCGCTTGTGTAACACTTCTTTAGCCCTTTAATACGCCTCATCACCTTCCATCAACATGAACCCTTGAATTACCTCCTTAGCTTCGCCAGAGACATATCGGCTCAGGAAATAAAGTCGGTCGGAGGGCTTTGTTACTCTGCTTTCAACAAGACTCTCGAAAGCTCTGATCCAAGTTGGATACTTCAGGTGATCATCGCTAAAGATGCCGGGTTCGGGAAGGGGTAACCGGTTTTGACTTTGGATCTCCAACAATTTCGTTATCGCCGTCAATTGGGACTGAATGAGACTCGGTCCTACAATTTCATTGCCGTTACTTTCGGTTGGGGCATTGGCGTGTCTGTGCTGTTCTGCTGGCGGCAGCTGCTGAACACTTCTACTGGTGGCTGCTGCAGACTCAAACATTGTAGCTTGGGGGTTTAGGTCCATTCCAGACGCTTCTCTGTCTTGTATGGCATTGTTAGCACGGTTGTCCTGCGTTGAAGCATTGATGTCAATGGGGATTTCATCTGCACGTTGTTCAGTTGTGATCGCAATTTCTTGTGAGTCCAGAAACTTATGAATATGCTCCTGAGCACCATCGTTGCAAGATACGTCATCGAGTAAGCCGCGAGCGACCTGCTCCTCTTCATACTTTGCACACTCCTCGATTCGCGCTTCTGTTTCTGCTAGTTCTTTTCTTATCTTGAAATTCTCCTTTGAAGCTTCTATTTGTTCTTTCACTCTCATTTCTTGCCTCTTTATCTCTAGCAATTTTTCTTGAATTTCCTCCAAGGCCTACCGGTTTGCCTGATCTAGTTGCTCCTTCTCTTGCGCCAATCGAATTTTTGCCTTAAGAATTGCAGCTTCTTCTTCGAGATCCTGTCTTCTTTGGCGAGTGGAGGAACTTGTACTTGCCTTTGAGGATCGGGATAAAGTACTTTTCGCCGGTTTACGAGACACCACGCTTCGATTTGTTCGTCTGGATAATATGGAGGACTTGTCTTCACGATCTGCTCTTAGGTCACGTAGTTTCGTGCACATGTTTGACATGTTCTCTCCACTCATATCCTCAAACTTTCCATACAATGCTATTCTTTCTACAGGGGATTCTACCACACTTTCAAGTACCTCATAGGCTTGAGTGAGATCAAGCATGCACCGTTCTAGAGTACCGCACTCATTTTGTAAATGCGTTATTTCGCAGTTGCTAACTACTTGGGTATTTAGAAAATTGACTTGTTTTCTCCATGCTTTGCTCATAGCATGAAAGTTTTGTTCGACACTTTGTTTAGCGCTATTTTCATTATCCATTCCGAGACTTTCCGCAATTTCAGCAATATCCGATACCTTTCCGACGGTTTTCCGACTCTTCGCCGATAATAACACGTGTAACTAATTATTTTAATTAATGCAAGATGGCGGTTGATTTTCCTTTCACGTTTGACGATTGACCACAATTGTTTTGTTTATTAAGCCCTTTATTCGAGAGTTAGTATGATTGTAACGATAATTACGTGTCCTTTGTTCACTGAAGCATGAACTATTACGTGGATCCTATCGCAAGTCGTTTTTTAACGCAAAGTTCGTCGACCAAATATCGTTGACTATAACTCCCGGTCGTATTTCGATTCTATTTCGCAAATAATTCTCGTACAAGTGACACTACGCACGACCAGAAATTAGGAGTCGTTATACTGACAAGACTAGGACGCATATATGTATTGGCAACAATTTATTTCCAAGACTTGACGTCAACTAACAATATAAAAAACAAAGGATTACTTAAAACTAACGAACAAATGACAAATCGAAGACATATTTACATAAATCGTGCAAGTAAGTATACTGACCGATATTTCTCCTATTTAGTGTCACTTTAATTGATGTTATCGACGTAATAGATCACTTAAATATACATGAAGGTTCAACTCTAGTAGTTATATCGAAACTCATGCAAATGTGCCAGTTGTCGTTCGCATCCGCACCAGATAACAACACAAATTAAAAACCTGAAAGTTTATTATGCTAATTTATGCAACCGCACTTACAGCAGTGATGCACTGGTTCTTCTTTGAGCGTCCAGAGGAGGTAAAATAGGGGCTGAGAATTGTCCATTTCTTGCTCGGGAAATGGAATTCCATGCACTGGGATGGATTGGGATTCATCGGCCAAAAAAAATTAGAAAACTAAAATGGGATTAAGATTACGGATTTAGTCAAAATTTGTGGTGATGCGCTGCGCTAACCCTAACAATACAACCCAAAATTCCTCAAGACACGTGTTTTTAGGCATATATTCATAGGTCCTAAAATTTTTGGCCAAAAAGTGTCTCCCTCCGTGTTTCCTGATGTCCAGCTCCACAACAGCAGGTCATGTCTAAGCGTGCAAAAGATAGTGTGTCACACAAGTCATCGTACCCGAACGGTTCGATCGTGTCGAACAATGAAATTTTCTCCTTGCAACGTCTTTTATTCAAGTGTAGGTAGATAATTGGTAATATTTTCATCGTCAAAATACATGGAACACTCTAAGATCCAAGTAGTAAATTATGTACACAAATAATTATATGTTATAAAGTATAACAGTGATTACATTCGATAAAAACATCTAGTGATTTTCATAATACGTGGATGGCTAGCCTTGATGTGATAGAAACCAAAGCAGTTACCGCTTTCCCCATACCTGTACGTAGAAAATGGTTTTACAAATGTCTACAACGAACAACCATGCCAAATTGGAAACATCAAAGACAAGTCAATCTTTCTAAGGGCGTGGAATTGATGGTCCGGACCCCCCACGTTTTCTTTTGTTATTTTCTTTTGTATCTCACAATCAGATCCTTGCAAAAAGGAGGGAGAGGGGGAGGGGGTGGGAATGACGGTCACATTTCGTACAAACAACCCCTAACCCCCGGCTTCTCCCTGGCTAGTACAGTTAAAAGCTTGATCAAACGAGATTGGACTCAAATGGTGTCAATGGTGTGACATTAACCTTTAAGAAGAGAATGTCGAATTTTGTATATCTAGTAACTCTTTCTTCTGCACGAGGAGTAGGCAAACAATAACCGATATATCCACGTATTATAAAGATCAATAATTGGTTCATTTGAACATTGGCGAGTCAACTATGTACAATATTAAGACAACATTAGTATGAGCTGTTTTTAGCTTTTTTTCTTTACGTGACGCTTAATGTTTTTCTTTAAGATATCCATTATGCCTTGTTTGTGCTCAAGAATCTACAGAAAACACACGGAACATTAAGTCAATACAGGAGCTGTATTTCGAGCGTTTTTATACATTAGAGTATCGGTATTTTAGACGAAGACGAGGAGACCCTCTCCCCGCCCCCAATCCGATTATCTATTCGATATGAACCACGAACTCGATTCTATACCTGTATGACGTGCGCGTCCCTCAGGTTCTTTTTATAAAACGCTCAAGATTTTTCTCTCATTTTTCCTTGTGTACAAAATCCAGTATTCTTACAATTGGCATTTAATGTCTAAGTATCTGCATGGATAGATGATATAAAAGAACATTTTCCCTAGTTCTATTCGCAGCCTTGGTTTTTCTTAATTTACATGCAACGACCGTAAATACCAGGCTTCCGCGCGGTCTCTAAGACATACACTAATTTCGAAAACATGTACAACAAATCCTATGTACCTTTACCGTAGTTTTTTTCGTTTCTCCAAGTTGCTCAATAACAAGTTGACTTCTTTGTATATTTCCCTACGTTAGAAAACAAATATACATTTCACGCATATCTACATCGCATACAACGAACTAAAACCTCGTAAAGGTAAGTCTCTGGGGGTAAATGCTGACAAAGTGCACAAATTGTATAGATTAGGTTATTTCATTACGCGAATCGATAAATTATCGAGTTTAATACCAGGTTAGAGGGTTTTTCAGTACAAACTTCCCGATAAAGGGCGTTCGCTCAAAACGACCAATTCTGCTTTATTACTCCAGATAGCGAAAGAACAGAACGAGATATCAGGGACCGTAAAGTGCAACTTAAAGTGGGGAGGGAAAGGAGCAAGGTCCTAGGCCGAATGCGCGAATTATTTGGGTATGATCTCCAGGAAATTTTCAACTAGAATTTCGAAAATGCGTTTTCCCGCGATTTGGGCATCGTCATCATCTGTAGTTTTAGTAACTTTGCAGATCATTAGTGGAGAACGTGTGCATGTGGTGCACCTTACTATCCACATTAGGTAAGCATGGCGATGGCAGAAATCAATTTCCACTCGAGATCATCAAGTATTAAGAATTTAGATTTATCCTGCGTCGAATGAGGTGTCATAAAACAGTAATATTATCCCTTGTCCTATTTGAAGGCATGACCATTCTACCATGTTTGTCCAACGTACCTGAAGTAGTTCGTGAAGCATGACCAAGTCATCGTATCTCTTATGATCTGGTTTATACTTGGGTAATCGTTCTCGAAAATTAGACATTTTCAGCAGCACGTCTTCTTCACAGCTTTTCTGAAGATAAATATATACAAAACGCTATAAAAGCACGATCAAGGCGCCATCGATTGTTCTTTTCCGGGATGTATTAAGTAAGAAACCTTTGAAAAGTTTTCTCCCAGGGGAAATGCGTTGTTTTTGAATGCAAAAAAACCGCCATTGCATGTTGGTTTGCTTACAGGCTTCAAAGTAGAGCGGTTGAGGCGAATTACTACAGGAGAGTAAACACGGAAGATCACCTTCTGCAATCACGCTATTCGTCATGATTCGTCCCTAAAGCAAGTGTCCCAGATACAGTAACAATGACGAATAGCGCTTACGCGGGCATCTCTGAAGAGCACCTTCTGTATTATCCATCTGTGATATCACGGATGTCATATTAGCGCTTTAGTACCAAGCGTTTCCAGCACATATTCGCATAAGGCTGTCCTCGTATAGAGGCGGATGGCATTACCAAAAAGAGTGACAAAGAACTTTTGAAAAGATTGAATAATATACGCAATTAATATTGATCCCCCCCCCCTCCACACAGTGTGGTCGAGCAAGCAAACTTCATGCAATTGTGGAAACCCCGCTATCACCTACACCAGCTGCAGTCCTAACATCGATTATGAACGGGGGCAACTGGAGATGCCGAAATTATAGCAGAACTCAACTGAAATGATCAAACGAACACATTCTCTGCTTTGTTTAGTTTCTTACTAGTTCATCCAACTGAGCTGCTACATGATGTATTTTCCATCCTGCCGCTCTTTGTGCGATGCTTCGTTCACTCGCGATCTCTTGCAGCGATGGTTTCTTTTCATCTTAAAAATCAAATTAAAGACATTCTAATGTGCAAAATGTTTTCATCATTTGGAAAATGATTTTGTAAAGCAGATTTCGCGAACTCGCAAAAAAACTTGTCAGTTCACAATCATTACCAATTTCGAGAAAATTTCAAGAAAGAACACTTGGGAAAATATAGTGCAAATATGTATTACTTAAAGGACATTGGCAACGAAAATTTTTATTTCTTATATCCATTAAACTTAACTACGGAATACTTAATTTTTAGTTTTTGTGCGTTTGTCGCGTTTAGATCTTGCAAATAATTGTGAAAATGTTCAACAGTCGTCCGCCATTTTGAAAAAATGCGCGTATGCTAATTAACAAATAGATTTCATTTTTGCGTGCGTCTGTACTGTAATAGATCACAGATGACGTCATAGCGTGTGAAGAACAAAAAAGTACGCACGAGACGCAGTCGAGTGCGTGACTTTTTGTCCTTCACACGCTATGGCGTCATCTGTGATCTATTACAGTACAGAAGCACAAAAAAATGAAATCTTTTTGTTTTATATTATAATAAAGTTGAAAAAAATCATGCGAAGACCCGCGAAATAAATTAGCTAAATTAGATCACGCCATCAGTTGACGTCATCCGTGCGTGTGTACTTTAATAACACACAGCTCGCGACCAATGAAAATGCAGAATGAACACGTATTATTATATAATTTATGCTAGCATACATTTGTGACGACATAAGATGGGTTCGGGAAATCAGACAATATTGATTATTATTGACTTCACAGCTTGTCAAGCATGAACATTTTGTTGAAATGGAAAATAACCGGGAAATCGAATTGGATAATTGTACAACAGCTCTACCACATTGTCTTGCGGCCATATTTTTAAAAATATTTGCAATAAACGTGCGTATTTCATCTGTTAAAACTCTTTCCTGTCATTAGAACGATGACTTTGCCGTGGCATAGCTCGGGTTTTACGCAACGCAAAAGAAAACAAATACCACCATTCGAATCAGCGTTTAATTAAAGCTTTACCAAAACGTCTGTTTGGCTTTTGTATAGAGTGCAATGCAGCCGATGTACGGCCTTTTATATAGACTATATGAAATGTGATATCTTGCAAAATATTGGTAAATGTCATTGTCTGAATAAACATACATTGTAAATAGTTACATTTCATTAAAAATATCTCCGCTTTTTCCATAGTTTGGTCCTTGGCAATTGCACCAGCAGAATCGCTTTGAAAAGCTTTTTTTAGAAAGCCATGTTTCACAACTATACGCACTCAATTCGCTGAGAATAGCGTAAGAGTACTGTCAATAGCGTGTTCGTACGGAAATTTCTGACAATATTAAAGTGCTTGTAAATAAGCTTCGATTCTATTCCATGTATTCAATCGAAATTTTCAGTACAAAAGCGCTTGAATATAAGCTTCATTTCTTTACAAACAAACCATTGCATGAAAGAATCGGTTTAATTTTGAAATGATACGAGTTAATGAGGGTTAGTTTTAATCAAATTTTGTATATATACGCAAGCATAGCGTTTGACAATAATCTCATTGTCAACCCTCCCATTCGAAAACTTGCTCCCAGATACTATATACCTCACGCTGCCCCATAGGAAAATCGAACCAGTGTTGCAATAGCATGTATTACAAATGAAATTTTGTATTGCGCGAATACTTATATACATATTCTGTACATATTCAATCATGAAAAATTAGTTTAATATACAATGTAGGCGACAAATACTGCTTGTAATTTGTACCGCGCGGTTTGCGCTTCGTACTCGTACTCCAGCGCCTTCTCGTGGCAACAAAATGAGCAATGACCGCATTTACACCAACTAAGATTAAAAGGCGCCAAGCATTTGCTCTTTCAAACTCGTGGTCGACATCCTCGTCAGATGAGGTTGTAACATCACTTTGATCAGTATCATTGTCGTCGCTTGCATCGTTTGTTTTTGTCGACGGCTCCGGCTCAAATTGATAGGGTAATATCTCTCCTACTTGGTTCTCACGAATTCTGTCCATTACTCTCGTCAAAAACTACAAATCCTCTACTAAAATATATTGTTGTCATTCAGAAACCCATCCTATGTCGTCACATCCGCCAATTTAGCTCACAGATAATTTTTTGAGAAATTGATTCAAAATGGCGCCCAATTTAAATTTTGAAACGCATATAACTCATGAATAGAGGATTTTGATAGCGAATTGTTATCATATCCATTATAAGTTATCGTAACACTTTTAAAATAGCCAATAAAAATTTTCGCTGCCAATGTCCTTTAAACAAAACAACGGTGGCGACGCTTCTACACCATTTCAGGGTCTTATTATTACCATGACAATATTACTGAATGCTGATTGGTCAAGAGGCGTACAATTATTTCATTAATCGTACGGCAGTACAATTTTTAATTTGAAAACAAACAAAATGGCGGAAAGCCGGGAAAGGTATTTCAACAAATGCAACTGCTCCATTTGAATTACGCCAAAAGTACTGGATGAAATATGCATGATCTTGACATTGAAAATTGCCGTCCACAAGAGCTTACTAATGTACTTTAAAAACTTTTTAAACGTTAAACATTTGCGACGTCTGATTTTGACATGGGACTCGCTGTCGCATGATTACCACACATCTTTCGGTCTCTCTGTACCGCAGAGGCGGAAAAAGTTTCGGATCCTTGGAACCTAGTTCTTAGAAATTACTTGGAACTCAATTTTTAGAGAAAATTTCACAGATTTTTTTTGAGGTTGTATAATTATTAGCAAAATTAACTATGTTCCTTGGATAATTGCATCTGTTGCTGTAAATATATATTAATTTTAAATACTATTGAAACTTAAATACTATTGAAACTTAAATACTGACAATGTAATAAAATTTGATCAGTCAATGATAAATCAATCTCACTTCTTTCTAGATATGTTATATGGCCACCACTGCTTAAAAATGTGAGGAACAACCTGTTTTATTTATGAAATATCATAGCTAAGCAGCTAAACTACTACCCCGGTTATCTAAATCCAGCAGCAAGGCCGCGAACAATCAAAACATCATACAGGGCCAAAAAATGAACTACGTTTTAAAATACGTCTCCAGTCTAGATAATCAAGAATGAGCAAGAAAATAGGTCGTTTTTTGGGCACATATTTTTCACACACACGACCTCTTCCAGCACTTCTCGTTAAGCAAATAGGCAAGTCATGATCTGGACGAAATGCCAGAACTCAGTAAGCAAACAATGATTATCGACAATTGGTATACTAAACAACAAAACGAACTTGCTGTTACAATTTGGCTTGCTTTTCACTTGTTAATCGATTCTTTAAGAAGTAGTCATATCTTATGTCTACTGACATACATGAACAGTAGCACGTTAAAAATATATTGTTATGCATGATTGTTTGGATCTCATAACATTCGGTTTTTACCTTCATCTGTTGGTACCACAGGAAAGATCACATTGAAATTAGTTTAATGCTACATTCGAAAACAATATATCTTCATTCATAGCAAAGATATTGTAGAAAAATCCAGCTTTGATAAAAATGTTAAGGGGATTGGAACCCTCCACCTTACCCCAAGCCCATACTCCTGACATCATGAATTCGAGAGAAAAGTGTAGTTACCTTTCGCTTTAACATCAGAATATCTTTGAAAGTGGTTGTGTGCTGCTTTGTTATTGACTTTATATCCTCCATAAATGGATACAGATCGTCTTTTGAGCATCAGAAACTTCAATTCCTCGTCTAAATATCAATAAAATGCAATATCAGAACTATTACGTCCTTCTGGTATCACACGTCCACGCACTGTACAACAACCACACAAAAAACCAATAGATTCACATTAATCATTTTATAAAGACACTTCCCGAATTTAGTCTCTGGCCATTGAGATTGCTTCTTTTCTAATGCTTTGACTCCCCCCCCCCCGACTGTAAGCTAATATTGTTCCCGGAGCCCTCAGGAAGTATTTATATTATTATTAGTATAAATTTCCAGGTGACTATTGATTTTCCTGCATTCTGATTTGTCAAGATTTACTGTCACTGGCCAGTGACTATGCCTTTTTGCTTCATGCTTTTTTCATACAGTAATACATTTGAAGTGAATTTTTATAAAGTCTATAGTCTTCCAATCACCTTCGGCGACTAATTATTAATTATCAAATAATGTTAGTATTAAAAAAATAAAGACTATCAACGAAAATATTATCAGGTAATTAGAAATTTCAATACAAAATTTTGAAATTTTACTCAATTTCGAAGATTCGAGCATACGGATGAATGTTGTGTTTCCTCCAACCAAAGCATTTCTAAATTCTATTTCTATTTTCCAAACGTGAAGTATATTGGGCACGTGCTTACCATCTTCTTGCTCAAGTTTATCATTGACCACATTCTTCTTTTCACTGACTTCGTGTACTTGCACTGGAGCACTGCTGAACCTATCTTCAGTTGCAATCCTGTCGAAAAAAGTAAAAAAGTATTCACTGCACCCGAAGTCACAACAATGTTGTTTTTTGCCAATCCGAAGCATCGATGAAAGACTCTCCACAGAATTAACCATAACGAAAACGATGTCAGCATGTAGATTATAAAGTACCAGCATGCATTGTTTGTCCTTAAAAACCGCAAATTTTGCATTCTGGTAAATATACATCCACGCCATCTTTCTCGTTACGGTCAATTATGCTTTCAATGTCACCATCCCCACGTGTCAAGGTAATTATAAACATAGTTAGCCCGTAAGTTAAAATACAGTTTAAAATAGAGTGCCGTCAATCAGTGTTAAAAACATTACGTGCACGATCTTTTTTTAATTTTCCCAAAAATTAAAAAAAAATATCCGATGTTATCAAACTTAGAAAAGATTTCAACACATTTGAATTTAACAGTGTCTTCAAGTATGTATTGACAGGTTCATATGTCATTGGACATCTTTTTGGTCCTGTTTATATGAACCTGGCCAGACGGGACGGGACGCGAGATCCGGCCTGCAGTATAAATTCTACCAAGTGTTTAAATGATCCCGCATTCATGCTGCTTAGGCGAGATCCGATATCAGTTGCATTGATGTCGGCTGAGGGCCTGTTTATATGATCGTTTTTCGTTTCGTTTGGACGAGATCCCGGCAACTGATGCTGGAATCTCACCTGGGCAAGATGGAAGCGGGAGCATATAAACACTCAATATTTCCTAGGTATGGCCAGTGGGAGGGCAAATATCCTAAGAAATATGCCCTAACCCAAATTTTCTAAGAGGGGGTCATAATTCTTAGGAAGTATCGCCCCCAGAGAGGCCAAATTACCTAGGAAATATGGCCGGGGCATTTTAAAGGGGGGATATATCCTGAGACACCGACCAGGCCCTTATTAAAGATACCTCAACAAACAATGTTGAATATTTGAGAAAACTACATTTATTGCAATGCAATAGGTACATACAAAACATTTACAGTACAGTACAGTACAGTGTCGACATTTATTCTGATGTCTTGCATGTGCAGTCAAGTTAGATGATCTTCATCAGAATGAAGGTTTTCAATTATCTTACGTGCGCACATGTACAATTTCTTTAGTCAGGCCATATAATAAACCTGTTATTAATAATAATCGCTGGAATAAGCTGGTCATACTTACACATTCTGTTTACGAGGTTTCTTTCTTGGTGATGCGCCTGTATCATGTGGAGGAACCGCTGACAAGGAAACGGTGTTAACAGCAGGCGCCGGTATTGGAGGCGTTGATGAGGGAGAAACAAATTCTCGTTTAATTTTAGTTGGGGACAATAGTGATGGATGAGTAGGCCCGTTCTCTAATGTTTTCTGAGCTTGGTCTATGCTTTGTGAACCACTGATTTCGCTATAAATAGAAAATTTGCGTCAATAAAAAATGTTATGTACATACTGCTAGGAGAACGACGTGAGAAATAAACATTATTGAATAAAAAGAGACGCTCATTGAAAAAAATATTAAATAAATTAATGCATTTTCATTAGAAAACGCAGATGTTCCAAAGCGTTTTCATCTTCTTTATGTCTTTCAAACGAAAATCTCAACATCAATCAATGGAAAACTTAACTACTTCATATAGCACTAATTTCTGCGCTACTTTCTTCCAACACAGGGGGAAGGCGGGGGGGGGCTTTGTTTAGGGGACTTGCTTAGTGACAAATTGCTGACGAATAGCATTACAAGAAAAACAACAGATGACATTCTGCGCCTTCCTATTTTGTGGTTTCAGTGTGGACAGTCGAAGGCTAGGCGTTTTGAAATCAAATGTTTTCAAACTTGCGTCACACATAAACACAGCTTATGTCATTTTAGGTTAAGTTAAAAGTATTTCGATCCGATTCGTACAATACATCAAATCAAGAGAGTCTTCAGGGAGTTTTTTTTTTTAAATGCGTTTAAAAACACAAGGTCGTGTAACGAAAGTGCCTAAATGTTATCAAAAGACGGGTTTTTTGTATGAATATTGAAGAGAGGGGACTTAATAGAGAGGTCCGGGGTAACAATAATTTTTTAGGAGTTCTAAAGGAAAGTTTCGAGTAATTGGAAATGCTATCCAAAATCAACTTTCGATCTTAACTATAGTGTAAACGGTAACAATTTGAAATGTTTCAAACAATTAATTTTCGACCGTTAACCAAATGTAAACGGCAACAGTGTAATACCATATGACTAACCTTTTGGGAGAATTCTGTCTAGAATGCGAGGCGGATAATGTTCCGTCTGGTCGTGGACTGCCAGAGACATCAGTTGTAGGTACTAATACCATGGGATCGCTTAACGACTGACTTACAGGCTTTCTTGATCTGTAAGAAATCAACAGATCGTTAACATGTAATTTCAAAACAAGCATGAAAATTATGAAAAGCTACACTTATATTAATCTTGATAATGCAGAGAAGAACGAAAAATTTGTTTCTTCGGGATTCGAACTCGCATCTTCGGGTTTCTAGAGCACGGCTCTACTCATTGAAAATACATGGTGCGCTTAAATTGGATAAGACTCGTGCCAATACCCGCTGGCTCGATGGCTCAATGGGTAGAGCGGCGGTCTGGAAACTTAAAGATTTGAGATCTGGGATCTCATCCGAGACAACGAATTTTTCGTTGTTCTTTGCAAGAAATAAAATTGATGTTATTCTTCGGAGTACGTTTTTTCTTGTATAACGTTGCATAAAAAGTGCAGGAAATCGAGACTGATCTGATCATACACAGCCCTAAATTGGCATTTGCCAGCGTTTACGTGAGCGTTTAATATAGTTGTCGCAAGGTAAGTTTGAAAATAGTCCTCTTGATAAAAAGCCCTTTTCGAACTTTGATACAAAACAACCAACGGAGGTTTGAATGTAACTTACATTTCCTGTCTTTTCCTTAGAATACTTGGTCTTGGTGATAATGAAGTGACATTGGCAGACGACGAAACATTGGGAACAGACGAAGGTGTTGCTGATAACATATTCTGAACACTAAATATACTAGTCGAGCTTGAGTGAGACGAGGTATTATGAACTGTAGTATTTTCATTGCTTGTTTCAGGGTTTGCGAAAGGAAGGCCTTGAAAAGAAAAAAAAAACTATGAAGGTAAAATAACTAGCCACTTACAGGGCGCTACAATTAGTGGGCCCACCTAGACAACACTCGTGTTTAGTCCCACCTCCGTTGTTGATAGAGTGGTTTAGACATGGAAGCATGCTGTGTATAAAGGCTGAGTACAGGCTGTGTATCAGTGCATGACTATTTACCAATTAAATTACGAGCTCGAGATTTCTACAGTATGCGGTGACAGTTGTTGAGGGCAAAGCCCGAATCAACTATCCCCACATGGAAATTGAGAGCGAGTAATCTTATTGTTTTAGTATAATCTGAGATAAACAATTGAAATTTAAGTCATTTACTATAAAAACTATTACAAATTGTCTTTGAATTGAAAAAAATACACCCGAAAAAGTATTGTTTCGCTATTCGCTATCTATGATTCCAGCAATAGATACTCGATTAATGAGCTGAAACATTAATTCTTTAGTATTCTAATCTAATATTCAATGCCACGTCAGAAGCTTAACATCCGCAAATATTACATGGTGCTTTCTTTTCACAGATGACGCACGGGCTATAGGACAGGCGCATTGCGATACTGTTTACCTATGAAAATAAGAAAATTACTAGGGAGATGCGAAGCATCATGGGGCGAGCCCGAGCGGGATATGGCGGTGTCTCGATCCTGCTTAGTGACAACATATTCAGCAAAAACGCGTCGATTTCAAAATGCTCTAGAAAGTGAATATGAATGAAAACGCCATTAGTGAAAGATATTGTCTTGGTGTTAACAGTCGAAAACCGAGACTTTCAAAAATGGTGGATACGGCAGCTGCACCGATTGCTACTCTTTTGCAAGTCTTAAGACTTAAATCAGTTGCTATAGATATGCAAAAAGCACGCTATACAAATTTTTACCTGTAGATCCGCTTTCCGCCTTCCGTGTCCTACAGACCCGTAGGGTTGGTTTTGACAGGTGAAACCAAACGTGACGAATTCGCGACAAATTGTAAAGAATTCGCTTTAAAATCGCTGTAGCTTCTTCAATATTTAATATTTTTCGCTCAAAAGCGACAGATATGTTAAGGAAACGATAGCGATTCATTCGGTGGTATTTTGAGGAAACACAATGCAGGATAGCAAAGACTTTCGAGGTGAAATGTCAAAATAATTTGTATTTTAAAATTAATATTTCGAATGTCAACATAGTAAACGCACTGTATTTTAGATTTCGCTGTATTTTTTTTTGCTTTTTAATTTTTTCCAACGAAACTTGGGTTAAAATGTAGAAAAAACGGCAACGGTGTTTTTGGTGGCATTTTCAGAAATATATGTATTTTTCCGGCTAAGATATCGCTGTATATTGGGCCTGCTACTAGGCGCGATAGGCAGAAATGCGATGTCTTAAACAGGCCTAAATTCAACGACCTCATATTTATTGTATTTCTTCGATCAGCTAGCAACTTACGTCTTGCGAAGAGGGAAGCGATGCAAGTTGACGCTAAAGTTTATTTCGTAGTTCACGGCAAGCTGACAACCACTGCTGACAACAATCTGGGAGAAGTTCGGATGGCAGAATTACCGTGTACGTACGCACCATAATGCATTGCGCTTCAGCACGGTAAGCCACCAAACAGTGGGGCTCGCTCAGGCTCGCCCCAATTAAAATGTTATAAACCGTATTGTACTCACCCATAAATTATTTAGACGTTCAAATGATGGGAGTGCTCTAAACGTCGTTATTTCGTTCGGAAATAGTGAAATACAAATCCTTGTTCTGTTACACATCGTCGCCATATTGAATCAATCACCAATTTCCATTCCCCAGGCAAAATAATAAGAAGGCGAAGAAAAATAAGGGGAAAATAAAAACAAGAAAGTAAGAACAATGTGGGCGTGTTTCGTCAGAGGCTGGATGCAGTGACACTTCCATATATGGCACAAACGTGTCCCATACTTCCATATATGGCACAAACGTGTCCCATGTTTAATATTCCGTGACCTAGCAACACTGAGCGATATATTTCAATGAACAGTGATGATGCTTCCCGCCTATAACGATTTAAATCGATCATGTGACACGGTATTGCGAACGTTGATTCGCTCAAAAGCATAACACGCCCAGAACACGCCCACATCGTTCCTACCCTCTTATTTTTCCCTTATTTTTCTTCGCCGTCTTATTATTTTGCCAGGGGGGATGGAAATTGGTGATTGATTCAATATGGCGACGATGTGTAACAAAACAAGGATTTGTATTTCACTATTTCCGAACGAAATAAGACGTTTAGAACACTCCCATCATTTGAACGTCTAAATAATTCATGAGTAAGTACAATACGGTTTATACCATTTTAATAATTTTCTTATTTACGTACGTAAACAGTATCGCAATGCGCATGTCCTATAGCCCGTGGATGACGAGAGTAATGATACTTACCCATGTTAACAACAGCAACTGACGCGGTAGGATTATGTGGCGTCATCAGTTGCACTGAATTAATACCAGTTGTGACATGACTGGCTGACGGTACTTGGGCAATGGTTGTTGGTTTGCGAACTACGGACTCAATCGGAGCATACGACTTGACAGAAGGTTGTAAAGACGAAACTGCAACAGAAAAACACATATAATTATCACGAACAAAGTATTTCCTCATGCAAGACTTCTACGTGGGTAAAAGGACACAAGTTACCGCAGATTTACAAACAAAGTTGCTACAAGTCTGTGCAGAAGTTTTCAACAAGTCGTGTTCGAACAAGCTGATAACAAGCTTGGTCGCTTTATGTTGCACTCTTATTACAAGGCTGTTTTACCAAGCCTGATACAGTCACGTTGCAAGGTTGTAACAATGTTTTTGACTGCAGCAATCTTATTGAAACACCTTGCAATCAGTCTAATGATATGAAAGAAGCTGCTACAACACAAATATTACAAGCGGCCTGTTTGCAGACATGCTACAACTCAAGATGTGATAGTTTTGCAAGGAGTCGGATAAAACATCGTTTTATTAATACCTGCGTGTCCGTCGAAGTATGGCATTCGCGAAAATGGCAAAGCAATTGGCCTGAATAAAAACAAACGATATCACGGTCACAAGTTTCACACATGAAAACGAGTAACTTGTGTTCCAAAAACAAACGAGTAAAACATAACACACTAATAGCAGCATGGCTGAAATACAGTATTTGTTTACCTGTTGCCATCTAATCTTGCATTCGGTAAACTTGCCACTATAGTTTTAAAATAGGTACTAGTAAGTTAACTGTAATGTATACAAGAACTGCTGGACATTCGTAAATAGAAAAATTTTGTTTATTTCTCGCACAAACACGTAGTCCTAGAAATCTTGAATACAGTTACAATAGAACACATTGCAACACAATAAAAGTGTTGAGACGGTTGTACGAAAAGTGGGTAGCGCTATCCACCCGATAGTGACTTTTACCTCCACCGCAGAAAGGCATAAAAACAATGACACAAGGATTGCTGCGAACGGTCAATGCCTTCTTGATCTCGTTACCAAGCCTAAGTGCCTAATAAAACTTATAGATTTTGCGTTTTAAAATTTTAAATAACTGAAAACTTGACCAACAACGTAAGCTAACCCAAATTGTAAAATTTGAAATTAAGAAATAAGTTCGATGAACTTTAAACATAAATTAATCGGGTTCAAACCCCCGCCTGTCCAGATGGGGTCCAAGGGAGGAAATGTTTTCGTAATTAAGCAAAAATATTAAAGACATAATAAAATACACATCATACTGATGATATGCTATACAGCTCTAGCAATCAGAGTACTTTGTCTTTGAAATGCAGTAATTATGCAAAAATACAGTAACATGATAATTGCTTCAGCCCATTGGATGTATGATCATGCAATTATCATGAGAAATTACTCATGTATTTTAAAGGGCGGGTGACCTAAACATGATGAATTTGAAGCGTTCTCTAGTTAAAATATTATTTATTAACCACAGAACGTCTGAGAGCAAGTAGTAGTTCAACACATTTTCACAGAAAATAACCTGAGCACCTAACGGAGGTAAAACGGCACTGCATACGTCATGTTAAATTTTCTCGAAAAGAAGGGAACATAGGTTAGGAGTAAAATTTACGACTAACTACAAAGTCCGTACATGTAAATTAAATTAAAATTCAAGGACATTTCCTAGGCAATTTCAAGGTAATATATCAAGAAATTCATGGACAAAAATGAATTGCTAAATGAAGCTATAACCATGATTCCATGAACCACCGCAATTTAATTTTCAATGTGAAAAAATGTCCAGAAACTAAGGCAAGAAGAATATTCTCAAGGACTTTCGAGCGCTTCTTTATAAATTCAAGGGCTTTCAGGCCCTTGAATTTTTTTCAAATTCAAGGACATTCAAGTTTTGTAAGAACACTGTATTACTGTAATTACTGTTGTACATTTTGAGTACATTTTGATACACTCGCAGAAAATTTATCGTACTTTATAGGTCGATTCCGAGAAAAATAAAAATATTATTGCTGCCCAAGGCATCATATACGTATTCATTGATCATCATGTGGAGGATTACAAACCTGCTGGAGCCGAGACAACAGTGGTCAGCGGTGTTCCTGTATGACCTCCGAAAGATACAGGCGATGACGTACTGCTTGGCTTTAGAAGTCGAGTATGGTCTTGTAACTAAAGAAAAATAGGTACGTAAGCGTACATGTATATGCGCAGTGAGGCTGGTTAGCTTCTTATCTGAAGGTCCGTACTCACGAGTACCGTGGCTAAGACCGAATTCTGTATCATAAGACAGAATTCCGTGTGTTAAGTCAATTAAAGGAAAAATTTCGGTTTAAGCTGAAGTTGAAAAAAACGGCAACTAATTTTATAGACTTTAGTGCAAAGCAGTCAAATTTTCGCAGGGGATAAAATAATACGTCATATCATGGCCCTCTTGAGCTCAGAATTCTGACTTATAACACAGATTTATAAAATTTTATTGTTATTAATTTTAAAAAGTCAACAAGATGACTTTTAGCTCCTTAATTAACATTTCATTTAAGAAGGAGGCCCAATTCACTGTACTTCATAAGTTCTAAAAATATAATATATAATTCCCTTTATCTATGTGCGACTTTTATATATTTATGAGTGCTTTAATACAATTATCGCGATTTTTACATCAATAATTTCTCGTTCAACTTCGTTGTCGTGCATTGAACATCAGCTTGTTCGGTTCTATCATATTTTTACAGTTACAAGACATTATTACGTTGGGCATGCATTTTACCAATATGATCATTTTGAACGAAACGGAACCGCATATCGTTGCATTGCTGAGTTATATACGTATAAGATATTTTTTCTAGCTTTAAATGTATAAAATATCTTAGCAAGTAGTTTCATTTGGAGACCAATGAGAAGTGTAAATAGAAAATATTTACAATTTTAAGTTGCCGTCGTTGGAATTACAGATTTTCGATATTGAAATATATTGATCCAGTTAAGAGTAGAGATCAATCCAAGGTCGTCCCTGATTAGCAAGTGAACTTGCATTAAATTACACACACGATGCCCCACTGTAATTTTAAAGACTGTCCACATTTACCTCATAGAGGTTAATGTATATCTGGGCAGCTTATTTTTATAAGTACAATTTCTCAATACTATAGAAAAAATGGAAATGGAATAAAATAATTGTCGCTTGACGAACAGGTAGCAAATTCTGATACACAAAACCACTCCATTCTGCCATAAACGTAAAAAAAATTAAGCGCCAAACTATTGAAATACCACATGTTAGGCCTATTTTGGTTTCTGTTAGTTAGTACCTGTGAAGGCTTCGAAGGAAACGACACTGACGGAGGCTGGGAATAGAGTGAACCTGGAAAAAAAGAAAAATAACTCGTTATCAATGTTCCTGGTCGATAATAGTTGAGAAGAAAGCAAGTTGAAATAGTTGAGCATTTGCATTAGAACAATTTTTAAAAGCTCACTAAAGAGTGAAATATTAACTACCAATTGAAAATGAATAAAATTTATTTACACCTGATCTATTTTCTTACGATAACACTACCTAATGTTCCACGCATGCAATTTTACTCCTTGCGATAACACTTTATAAGACACATATGCGAAACATATCTCGAACTAAAGTTGCCAGCGTTGTGCAATCAAAGCACTGATCTCAAAGTCAATGTCAAATGCACACAAAAACATATTAAGATCTTTCAATACCTTAAACGATATACACGAACGGAATTTGACGTTTCGAGTAAAGGCCCTTCCTCGGAGCAAATTTAAAAACCGCAGACGGTCGACAGAATCTTTGATGATCGGTAGTATTACTAGACTTTTCTTATGCATGTGATTTGAATTTATGGTAATTGTTTAACGATCGAGGAATACGTTACAGAATAGAGAAAATCACAAAGATGCTACCGACAGTCTAGGATTTCTAAGTTAACTTGTCGAGATGTGATCTGTTTGTATCAATCATTTCGGGTAGTGAAATAATTTATGTACGTGAAACTCGGGTCATTCATTCAAGGCCATTCTCTTTTTCAAGTAAAACTGGTTTAAATTCACGTAACTAGTTGTTAAAGAAATCAATGATTGCAATATTTCATGAAGTTAAGAGCAATAGACATACCTAGTCCAGGTGTTGGATTAACATGCGAAATGACTTTTGGAATATTGAAATTTGACGTGACGGAAGACACCGAGCCAACAGGTAATGGTCCAGGCAGACTATTTCTACACAAAAAGTAAGATATTCAATAAGAAACCTAAGTTTCAAAACTCAATTGAAGAATGAGTTCTTCGTACTGGAGAAAGGTCCCTGATATTACTTAATTTTGGTTTGAAGACACTAAAATTTAAAATTTTTAAAGAATTAAGCAATGGCATTAGATATTAATCAATTTTTCATTCCGAGTAGCTTCGAAATTTATTTTAAAGTATACTATTTACCTAGATCCGTTTCTTCTCAACAAGAGAGATCTCGGTACAAGTTTGTTAAACTTTATACCTGCAAACATGTGGAAATATTTTCTCTCTGACCGAGAACTTGCATCCCAATATCGTTCACTTTCATTAAGCGTGTCTTGGAACTGAGTTTCTTTACATGAACTAACACTTTCAAGCACGCTCGGTTCACATCCGAAAACTTCTCGCTCCGTAAACACGCAGTTTTCTTACAAACTGACATTGTATATTCACTAATTTCGCGACAATTTTGCTCATTGTTTAAGGGCACGGTTGGACGAGGGCACACTATTACGGTACTCAGAAGGAACAATTTCTATTAACCAATCTTGTTTTCACCAAAAGACCGTTTTGCTCAAATCATTTTGAGCTACGTAAACTTTTGTGTGTTGGACGTAAACAACATCTTGTCCACAACTTTGAGACGATACAGATAACGGTTTCTGAAGTATTCAGTTCTAGCGATATCACCATAAAATCACAAGGACGTTATTGCCACTTTGTTTGGCAATGGCTGACCTTAAGCTTGAGTGGCGAATGTCCACATCAAAGGGAAAGATCAGTGTCCGAGTGTAAAAGCTGCTCTTTAAACGTACGACGAATTGGGGAAATGTTTGCATGAGCTTAGTTACCACTTAATGATGAGTTACCACTTGAAATGTGTCTCAGAAGGTGTGTTGAAAGTTCAGATGCTGGCTCATTGCATATGATTACCGTTTTACGTCGTTGTGTAATACATTTCGATTACCTGTAAGGAATTATTTTTCAGCCTAGAGACATAGGCCAAAGACTTGTCATTAACGTCCTTGTGATTTTCATTTTTGTGATTTCCAGGTGTGGAGACTGGTTCACAGAAATTAGTTATTTTGAGCTATGGAATTGCAAGTTTTCATCCATCGGTGTCGTTAAATAATGATTAAAAAAATTGTTGCGAAAATAGTGAAGGTAAAATAGCAGTTTGCGAGAAAACTGCGGGTCTAAGGATTAGGAAGTTTTTAGATTTGAACTCAGCGTGTCAGAAAGTATTAGTCCCTGTAAAAAAATCCAGTTCCAAGACATGCTTAATAAAAATCACTTTGTGGACACTTCTTGGGGTCACAGCAAACGACCTAACTTCAAATAAAAGTGAGTATAACCTTGGAGCCAAATCAAGTATTCTTTTTTACCAAAACCATTCTTTAACCTGTCTTTTCCAGGCTTATATATTTTGATGTAAACAGCTCCATAAATCACTTTCTTTTCTTATACATGCAATTTTTTATCAATTTGACAGGGTCAGCGCTTATAAATAAAACTTCTGTCAACCTTTTTTGTCATATGAGCAGGCACTAACAGTCAAATTAATGTCCTTTAACTTCGAACAAACCTTGAATTAGCAGGTAAATGCAGCGGAGCTGTGGTCGTATGTTTAATGTAAGTGGGAACACCAATAGGTTGGGCGCTCAAACCAAGCGTTTTTTTTCCCACGGCAGAAGTCAATGAAGTTTTCGAAGTTGTGGTAGTCGATGTTGAATGATGTAGAATGTGAGAGGCTGGCTCATTTGCGACTGGTCGACTTTCAACGACGGAATGAGCCTCGGTAGGAGTGGCCTGCGATTTGATGTCACCTGGAAAATCAATATGCTGTCATTACATAATATGTATACAACCTCGTACAACCAACATTATACAGGGTGTATGAAAAAAGTAGACAAATCTGAAATCTTGAATTCAAATACTAGCCTTTTGGGGGGGGGGGGTGGGACAGTGTACAACAGCTTGCAGATGTTGCAGACAAACCCTTTCAAATTCAAATGAACTATAAGCGTATTGCAGCGTTTGTAGTAATTTGACAGCTCGTCAATAAAAACACAATTCACAAGTTCTTGCACACAGTTTTGTCCCATGAGTCCAAGACCTTGTGTTCTTATCCAACCACTAGGTCAAAGCACTTGAGCAATTACAGCTGTCAAATTACAGTATTACAATGTGTTTACTTAGAGCTAATTTGAATTTGAAAGAGTTCAGTTTTTATACACTCTGCAGTATATGCAAGTTTGACTTTATGGGAAAGCTCTCGCCATTGTGCAATGAATAAACTTTGACCTTGACAGTTTTATATTATACCATATCAGTGTTGTACTTAACAAATAGATTTCATTTTTGCGTGCGTCTGTACTGTAATAGATCACAGATGACGTCATAGCGTGTGTAGAACAAAAAAGTACGCACGAGACGCAGTCGAGTGCGTGACTTTTTGTTCTTAACACGCTGTGGCGTCATTTGTGATCTATTACGGTACACAAGCACAAAAAAAATGA
Organism: Muricea muricata; assembly: GCA_963855995.1. Taxonomy (NCBI): domain Eukaryota; kingdom Metazoa; phylum Cnidaria; class Anthozoa; order Malacalcyonacea; family Plexauridae; genus Muricea; species Muricea muricata. The sequence continues at coordinate 18,046,079 of OY979718.1, read as the reverse complement.
AATCTATTTGTTTTATATTATAATAAAGTTGACAAAAATCACGTGAAGATCCGCGAAATAAATTAGCTAAATTAGATCACCCCATCAGTTGACGTTATCCGTGCGTCAATCTCGTTCCCCGAGCCTGCGATCCCTTGGGAAGGAAACGGAGGCTCTGGGATAATCCGTGATCGACATACAAAAAACTGTATGTCGCCTGTACAGCGCATGCTTTGGAAATAAATAGTTCAATAAGACGAAGGGAAGAAGCAGGCATATAAGTGACTTTCCATAACCAGTAGGCAAGATACAAATCGTGTCTTTCCGGTCGACAACAACAGCCTTTACCGTTCGTATTGACACTCCTTCAATTTGAGATTCTTCTTACCCAGTCGCTCTAACGCTTCGTCCAACACAGAATTAAATAAACTAATATTTTCTACTGACATTACAAACAAAATAGTAAAAGTACTGTTCCAAAAAGCTTTAGAAAAAGGCTATTGCGGCTTATTGAATCGCATGCGCAGTACAAGCGACATACAGTTTTTTGTATGTCGATCACGGATTGTCCCAGAGCCTCCGTTTCCTTCCCAAGGGATCGCAGGCTCGGGGAACGAGATTGTCCGTGCGTGTGTACTTTAATAACACACAGCACGCGATCAATGAAAATGCCGAATGAACACGTATTATTATATAAATTTCTATAGCTTATATAATTCACATTCAAATTTTCAACCACTCTCAATAATTGAGACAATCAAACCTCTTATGTGCCCTACTCAAAGGGTTAAGGCTACTAGGTGAAATTTCAATTTCTAAGCCCCAGAATCAACCAGTTCAGGGTTGAAAACAGTTTTGTTGCATCTTTCTCACATCTCCCTCTTCAATTGAACTGAAGAATTAGTCCATTTAGAAAAATTAACGACTACTTTACATCAGGTCTCACAGTAGATTTAGCATTGGTTAATTTAATTAAATTCGCAATTATGTCGTGCGAAAATTTGTACATATAAAACAATTTTATCAAGGTAATTTTTCAGATGGCGCTTGAAAGGAAAATAACGTTCGATTTTCGGCTTTTTGCCTAAAGGAAAATAGATTGAAAAATTGGTCGTTTTTGTTGGTTTATCAATAAACCACCCAACCCTAATAAGCCTAAGCAATAAGACTATTTTTCTCATATTATAAAATACATGCTGAAAACAAGCCTTAATGCTAAACATAGGGCTTTTTTTAAAAAATCACACCTCTAAATAACAGGAAACACAGAGAAGACACTTTGAAATGTTATACTCATTCAAAGACTTATTTTGTGTAAAACATTGACTTGGTTTGTTGGAAGACTAGTAAGGTCAGTTTAGAACATACCCTTTGATACTTCAGAAACAGTAGTTTCTGGTAAAAGTTTCGGTGATGGTGATCGTGTCTGTTGAAGACTGGTAGTTGCAGGATGAACAGGTAAGGGCATACCCGGTATAGGGTGCATTTGACTTGGCAGGCCAGTTGTTTTCAAATGTTGAGCCACGATTGGAGGTCTACCAGGAGCTGCAAGTGATGGTCGCAGGGGTCCATGTACAGTGGCTGCAGTAGCAGGTACTGCTAACGCAGGCATGTGTCGAGGGAAGGGAAGAAATGCAGGAACTGTACCATGAGTTTGCATCATAACTGATTGCATTGGAGAATACATTGCACCGAAAGTATGAGGAAGAAAATGGCTTGCTGGGTTGAGAGAAGCAAGACTGGCTGGTGCTATGGGTCTGCTTTGTGATGATTTCTAAAATAAAACAAAAGAAATGTATGTCAAACAATTTTAGTACAAGCCAAGCTTTTTTATTTAACAGAGTTACATAACTAACCACTGCTACAGTATGCAACAGCATGGTTATAAACAACTGTACTCACCTTAAAATTCTGTACATCATACATGTTCAAACCATCTGCAATGGATAAGAGCTCACGTCAACACAACATATGAAATTATACTGCTTCTCTAGCAGTAACATTGCCCATGCAGTAAACGGACAGACGTAATGTCATCAAGTGGACATACAGCTGACAAAGGGTAGGTAGTGTCATGCAAATCATATCCATTGCATGGACCTTGGCCAGGATTCAAATTAGTGGCGGGCTTTGGCTATAGCAGCATTTTCATGACAATTACTGATGACTTTGAAACCAAAAAGGCAAAGGTTTTTCTGCATTTGATGAATAATATTTCACATTTGGTAACTTAACTTGCCCAAATTTTAAGGCTTTCTTAGTAACATTCACTGGTTGACAAACAACTGATTAAAAAATGTACAAATTTTATGATGTGCCTAGTAGCAATTTTTTTTAGCCTAGATAGAAAATTAATCCAACTGTCTATTCATTTCTTTTGAAATTACATTATTTTTACAGTGTGTCAACACGATACATATATGAATATGGTCCACAATATTATTCAGCTGTTCATATCCTTGCCTGCTGCATGTCCAGGCACCTGAATTGGAGATCGGCTGACATGAAACTAAAACAAGTCAGCACAGGTCTGCAATTTAAAATTATCATTCAATGCACTTGCTTCAGTAATTGAGTGAATATACATGAATCAACAAAATTGCATTATTCTCCAATTAAAATAGATTGTTTTGGTACTTATAATGTACAATAAACAAAAAAAAGAGAAATTTAAAACTTCATTACCTGTGGTGTTGTGTGTTTTACTACAGATTAAATATGGCTCGTACACGAAACTTTAACACTTTAACATAAGGGTGGGTAGAACCCTTGTCTTGTGTTGCATTGCTGCTCAAAATTTCAGAAAATTTGGTTGAGTCTAAGCTGTTCAAAACGTCACACAAACTTTGAGTTGACCGACACCTACTGACCCAAGTTACTTTTAAGCATTCAAATTTTGTGTGCAAGCCATTCCTAATCTGTTCAAACATATGCACCCCCCCCTGCATTGTAAACAATTGAACTTCAGAATTTTTAGATTTTTCTACACCATAAGTGTCCAGGCAATCTGTATTAATACAAAATTTCACACTTTAAGCCACATTGCAAGGTTGAGAGCCGTTTCAAAATTGCCCACTTTCTTATGATACTTCCTGTAGAATACAGTAAAGTGGAAATACACTAAATATTTTTAAAGCAAAAACAGTGATCCTCTACAAATACACAATCTTCTAGCGAAATCTTCCAGCAACCACTCACGGAAAAGCAATCTGAAATTGTTTGTAAGCCTGGTGAATTATTTCAATGATGATTCCAGCATTCGTTCCATCCCTAAGCGTGGGACATGGAAAATGCCCCAAAAATTTAACATGATGATGCAACCAATCATTACATGACCTTATGATCATAAGATATGAATCTCAAAAATTAAATGGGTTTAAAACTATGATTGTATAAACCACTTCGTATATAATTAATGAAACATTGAAGCAGCTTCATACTTAAAAATGCTTGACCTTTCAGGGTAAATTGACTGCAAAGATTACACAAACCAAAGTCTCAGTACGTGGGCGGACAAAAATGCATTCCGACAAGCCCGCAAAATTTCAATTTCGCCGCTTTTTAAAGATTGAACCCTATTCGGGTAAGGTTAAAAATCAAACATACCAGCTTCGTTTTCTTACATAAATCAGGGCTCCTTTTAATCTTCTGAGCTCATAACACACTTAGACCAGCTCACGTCATTTTAATAACAGTTTTACATTCAGAGATATATTACTGTAAACTCGATCGCGAAGGCTTCGTAATAATTCAAATGTAGCATGGATCATGTGTGATTTAGCAACAATACAATGAGTTTCAAGAATGTGTAGAAGCAAGAATGTTTCAAGAAGGGGTATAAACTTAAACTTCGAACTGGTGCCAGTCAAATAATTAGCTTCTCGTTTTCATGTTGATATATTGCTTTGCTTTGCTTTACTCTTGCAACTACGCGACAAAAACACGAGGCTCGCAGGCGCCGAAAATCTACGTGGTGTGTGGATGTATCATGAAAATTACAAAACTTCCCTCTACAATTTTGAATTCATTTAGGAAAAAGTACAAACTGCCTTTTGGCCCGAATCATACCTGATGGTAAAGAAGTTTTCTCGTATTTTTCCTTGTCCAATGTAACATTGCTTGTCGTGATTCTGGGAGGGAGACTGTCTCGCTCATGCCTGTCGTCTGGCGGATAGCTCATACTCGAATGTTTATTTTAACTCACCATCGAGTATACCACTTTAGGACCCAACAAACAAAATTTGTGAAGAAAATGACAACTTTTTGCCCAAATTGAAAGAAACAAAATCCACAACAACGGTGCAAATAGCACAAAATGTATTTTCGCGGATTTGTCTGAAGGAAACTGCTTCTATTCATGCGCACGCATATACAAAGCGGAAGTAAAATTACTTCCGTATCCGGTTCGACTTCGCCACGGCTGTAATTTTGATTTGTTCTTTACAGAAATGATGATTTTACTGCATTTTTAAGCAATTTAATTATTTTTGAGGAATGTGCGTATGAAAATCAACGTAGCCAATAACGTAAACAATTTGCTAGTTCATTTTGTCCTTGCTGTGGCCGTTGATGTAAGCCACAAAAGGGGAGAGGGCGTAGGGGTGAATCGGCCCCTTTAGAGGCGTTGTGAAGGGGATTTTACCAATGGCCGATAAATATCCTTGTTCTTAAACATATTTACAAAAAATTAAATTTATAACACCATGATCACCTCGAGTTCTTTTGTTCTCGCCGGGTGGTTTAATCACGATATTCCCGGCTAAGCGGGGAGATCTCTAATTCTCCTGGCAAAGCCGGACAGATTTCTAATTTCTCCCTGATTAAAAGTCATGAGGCAAAATTCACAGACACGACAAAGAGTTTTCTTAATAGCTTTTACGCACAAACAAAATAATCACGCTAGAATGTTAATGACATTAAGATATACAGGGTGTCCCAAAAAAACCCCAAAACTATTGAAAATGATCTATTGTTAGAATTTCAATGCCTAGCATTAAATTGAACCCACGAGTGGATAAACTATTGACATAGCCGTCATAACTAATGGTAATACGCATGGGTTGTTTTAGCCTATTCAATTTGGTTTTTATCAATATTCCCATGAGCAAAACAAACGTACTTTACAAAGATATTTTAATTCTTTAACAAGTGCTAGGGCATTCAAATGTTAACATAAGTGATTTCAATAGTTTTTGGGGTTTTTTGGGACATTCTGTAGTGTTAATTACTCCACTTATTAATATTCACTTTTCACTAAACAAGTCACACAACTATATTATAAAGAAAGTAATTTATTTACTTTGTATGCATCATTGATCATGCATTGTATTACACAATACACGTACTGTCAGTTAATTTTGTACAATGAAAACACTAGCCTCCAGCGACCAGCCTTTCCCTCGGAACTTTCACAAACCTCCTCGGTTCGCGGGAGATTTAATCACTATATTCTCAAAAACCATGGTATTACTTATAATAATCTTATTACAAATTTACAAATCTTATATTCCTACGTATTGCCTGTTTGCAGGCACTGACAAAGAACGCCTGTGCGTTCGTGTAAAAGGGAGGGGGAGAGGAGGTGCGCCCTTTCACTGAAGAAAACTAAGTTAACCTAAAATTTTTTTTTGGAATATATTAAGATAAGAACTCTTTAAATTTAACTCATTCGGCTGTTCGGTAAGTAATATGTTGGCTTAGTATAATTAAAACGACGTGTTAATTTGTTTAGCTTTGCCACAAGGCAAGGGCATTGGGCTAGGGACCCGGCCCACAACAGGGTATATATACCAAATACTGCTGATCCATTCTAATCTACTCGGTCAACTTTACCTGTGGGAGCGGGGAAACCAAATTGCCGCTGGAAGCGTGGACTAACTAACATCCTCGTGTTTCGCGAACGATTCTACTGTCAGTCCGTTCTTTGATTTCAGTCCTACTCTCAGTCAAATGCGTGATCATATCAGAAAAGAAAAAAAAGCGCACTCGTGGGTTAAATACGAGGAGCAGCGTACAGACGGGTGGGTATTGGGGAGTGCAGCACCCCTCCCCCAGGGTAAAACAGGAAAAAATGATGGGAAAATGCATTCGGTCAGTAAATTTGGTGAAAATGGTCGGTAAATTGACCAAAATTTGATTCGTAGCAAAGGCACGCGCCCAAGCAACGGTGGAAAATAGTAGTAGCGGCGCAAATGACGCCGTATACTCAAGCTTTATAACTACAACGCGAAAATATACTCCAATGCATGGAACGTTTTGTCACTAAAGATATTTTACGCAACGTCGTTCCAAAACAAACTTTTTCCCCAAACCTTGGCCTACCTTCGCTCCCGCAGACGTGCTTCGGACAAAAAGAAAAGCCCGCTAGTGAATTCATGGCCGATTTTAATGGTGGATTTACACTAGCCCAGTAATATTGCATTCTACACTCATTAGTCTAATTATACCTGGTCTTATGGGACGAAAATGGTAATTTTCATAGAGGGAATAAACCACCATTGATCATGACGTCATGATAATGCACCAAGTTGCCTCTCAGAAACAACAAATACGCAAGGTCAAAAAGGCTATATTGCTTAATTAAGCACAACAAATGAATAAGGGGCCAGTCATCATAATGTATTACAGTCACTGCAATATAAACGTTCCAAAAATATTTGACCAATTCATTTGCTCAAATTTAGCATTTCCTCAGATCTATTCCTCAAAATTTTGAAAAATTCATGCCAGGAAGGAGCTGGATGATATTTGAAGGTGCCACAAAAGAGGGGGCAAGTAGATGTTTTGAGCATGAAAGTCAAGGGTGGGGGCCAAAAAAAGTCATTGAAAAAGCTCACGTTCATATAATATCAAAATCGGCAAAGGATACTGATAAGTTTATAAACCAACTATATTATTCAACAGTCACATTGTTTTCAAAGTATAACAAAACTTTTTGTTTTAAAAATTACCAAAACCAATAATTTTTTTCAATCAGAACATATAATAATCAATATCTCAGCCATGCAGGACAAACTTTCCACTCTGGCAGGTGACCATGTAATAGGCTCGAAATATGCATAAAATGCCCTATTATCAAAACACTGTTCTATTCTAGAAAACACTGTTTTATTTTGAAAACACTAGATTTGCTTATTTTAGACACATGACTGCTTCATTTCATCAATTTCACAGCTGCATTTTAATACACAACAGTTCCTTTTTCTCCTCTGCAAACTTTGCCGTATTCGATGAAAGGTAACATCTCCATTTGGGGCCATAAATATGTCTTTAGTTTATATTGCTACTCGTTTTCTACCGTGAATAATTCTAGTATTTGTCATTATGTGATTTGTGACCTCCCTCCCTCTTTAGCCTTTAGGAATTCAAGTATTTGTTTGTACAATAAATCCGCGTTATAGCCATAAGACACAAATACCAATTTGGCCATTTCCGGAACTCATCGAATACAAATATATAAATAAATAAATACTTCAGAGGAGCAAGCAAGCACGATTTCTCTCGCGAAATGGATTCTCATTCGGTGGTACTTTGCATAAGAGTGGATCGTAGACCGAGTTTTCTTCAACGTAATGCATCAAATCTGCAGCACATTCACCAACTTTCTTACGTTCTATCTTTGCCTCATGTCTTAACTGTTCAACTTCCCTTTGAAGCTGTTGAAAATCGCTTTGTTGACTTTGATGATACATACTATTTCCGACAGAGCAAGCAAGATATTTATTTGATTCGAAGTATAAAAACTTGCGTACTCTGGACCTTTTTATAGCTTCTTGTGATTGGAACTGTGTTTCCACCTTCTCCTTCCGGTTTCCACTTTTATATTTCCATCCCGAAGATTTTATCTCCTAATTAGCTAGCTCAGCACATGATTCATTTCACATAAAGGCAGGTCATTTCTGATCTAGTCCAATCATGTCACCAACTTACGTTAAGTCATTTCAAAACATATCGAATCAATTGTCATTTTTATGAGTCATTTCACTTTATGACGATTCATTTTAAATGCGTTGTATTTTTGAAGGTAACGGCCGCCCATACATAACAATGATTCCTTTTCAAAAACGTTTTACCTTTGTCTAGATTTTAACGAGCAGGGACTTTTTGATAATCGTGCAAAATACCTCAACAACTTACCATTACAGTCTGTTTCATCAGAAGGGATGGAGGAATTAAAAAAAGCTGCTGCTTTTGCCCATGCCGTCTTTTGAAAGTCTGGTTTACATTCATTTATATGCATAGCACTTCGGAAGAGTGTTCCTAGATGTTCAATTATTTCATACAAAAATAGAAATTCAAAATCTTCCAAACAAGCCTGTTTCTTAACATTTAGAGATTGATAACATTTAACTTAATTAAACATGTATATGATCAATCTTAACTAAACTATACAGGAAACTATACTGGAAACTCTGCAGTAACCGTCATGGATCATAGCATGTTGAACAAAGTTTTGAACTTGGTCCATTTTATGGGAGTAATGGCCTGATGGAACTACAGCTTATACAGTATAGCTAGCAGATGATCCACGTTCCACAAAAGCAGTAATAATAAGCAGAGTACGAAAAACCCTAAAAATTCAAAAGCAAGCATATGCAACTGATTAGTGATAGAAACGAGTCACAATCAGAGTCGTGATTACTTTGAAAAAAGTAATGCCACGCTCGCAGGCTCAGATTTTTCGTTCTAGACATAAATAAAGGCTCCCATATCTATAAACAAAGGCTATTGTTCCATACTACGATTCACAAATGCACCGTCTTTGACCTCATTACGAACTGGGATTGGTATCAAAGGAAAGAATAAGCCAAATGTTATTCTTTGAGGTTTAAAATTGTGCGCACTAATTTGCTGTTAACGAATTGATCCCAGTGCCAAATTCGTGATCAGATCAAAGGCAGTACGTTTGAAATGGGCAATGCCAGCGAGGTGGTATTAGCTGTGGGGAAATAGAAATTTACCTGAGCTCTGATTGGTTTAACGTTAATAGTTCTCAGTGAAACGAATCGAAAGCACATGGTATGAACAAAATAAGAAGTGCACTATTACTGTTTGCAGTCTACACTTTTTTCTTCTTGAGGTGGGGCTATGGAGCATGCGCACAACGACCAGAAACTCAAAAACCTCGAACCTTGTTGACAATTTACATTTTTTTAAAAAACATTTATTTGAATTCTCCCAAGTAAAATACTGATTAAATTCTTCTTAACATTGAGGTCGTTTTGAAAGAAAATGGTCTCTGCTGTGCAAATTATTTATAATCCCCTCAAAAGAAGTTTTTTTTTACTTCATTTGCATGCTTAAAGAGACGAGACAGGCTGCAATCTGTGAGAAAGAAATTACACATTAGCACCCCAATGGTGGTATCCTGCTTCACCAACGCTTCTTCTTCAACAGATATAGTTACACCAGGACACTTCGTATTGTAAACCTCATCGGCGATAGAGCCAACTCTAGCATAGTCATAGTCAATGAAATCTCTTCCCTGACCTTCGCCACTGGTATATACGTAAATATGGGCTGATAATAGTTCCCCTGCATCTTTATGGTAAGCGGATGTTTCAAACTGCAAAAGTTTGTCGGTTTGACCACACGCAAGATAAACAGCAGCATGGTATGCACTTATACTCCACATCTTTCTGTATGCCGCTGAATACTGAGATAACATTCGACAATTTATTTCTATCAATGTGACTTCGTCTCCTTGCTGCCAAAACTCGAGATCAAAGAATGTGTTGGTAAGACCAAAACGACGGGCCATTTTCTTCGTGTACGCTAGTAGCTTCTTATATGTATCCCCTCCGTCGAAAATGAACTGTGGAACAACGCAGTAAAGAATCCTTCCAGCTTTATTCTTCGAAATTCCGCATAAGCCGGATGTGAACATTGTAAAATTTCCCAGTCCATCCATCCAGCCGTCGAAAAAGTATTGATATTTGGAGTGCACGGCCAGCTCTTCTACTGCTGCAATGTTCTCAACTGCCAACGGAAACTTTTTGAGATCAAGGTAGCGTCGAAAGAATTCAGAATATCCGGCAAAGAAAGGAGCAACCAACTTTTTCAGACTATCCAAAGCGGTCTCCATTTCTGCGTCAGACTCAACAGAACAAAGTCCCACGCTTGATGCGAGGAAAGGCGCCTTTACAAAACAAGGATATCGTATTTTATCTTTCCAATTCACAGAAAATTCATCTAAGTTGATGTAGTCGCACCAAAGCTTTCCACTTTCTTTCTTTCTCGAGTAATACTTATGAAGGCAAAGGAAAGTGGATTCTAACGAAGGACCTGGCAGACCAGTCTGTTCACAGACTACCGATGCGACGACAGTCGCCATGTCATGACTGAACACGATGGCTGTTATCCCGTGCTTTTTGGCATAATCAACAGCTCTCTCCACGTAGGAAATCAAGAAGTCAGGCTTCGTTAAGTAACTGCCATAGGCGAGTGGTGTCATTTCTTTGTCAACAACACCTTCCTAGAAAAAGACTTCTTTGCATGAATCGCGATACGCAATAGTGATTTTATTATTTTGTAATCTTAAAGAATATAATCAACTAGAATAATTGAAAGAATTATTGGCATACCAAGAATTGAATATATAGATGACTGCAGGCTGCCCGAACTCAATGTTGTGACCATGCGGATTTGGTGCCGCGTAAACCCGCTCTAAATAAATTTTAGAACAAGACGCCAGCTAAGATAATTCACTCCGACGGCTGGCTTGTACTCAGTCTGAGGAAGTAAAAAGCCCTTCACTAGTCCCCTAAAGCGCTATTTGCCATTATACAGGGCAAAAGATATGGGATACGCTGAGTTTTAAGAATAAAATAAAAAGTTTCACAGCGGGTCACTGCTTCGTATGTGGAAATACGCCCCAAACATTGTCCATTGTGTAGTTCAAGATTTTATTGAAGCGCATTTTGCTCCTAAAAATTTCGCAACTAAACTGGTCATTCCAAATTTGTCGTTGCAATGTTTAAACCATTTCCTGTCGATCGTTCTGCATTAAGAACATTCTTGTCGCTTTTGTTCAGTATATCGACGTTAAAAAGTTAGTTTTGTAGAGATATTATTAGTAAATACGAGTATCCACAGGTAATTCATATCTTCAACGGCGCCCACGTTGACCTCGCTTTTTTGAGATCTATATTCGTGACAACCGATAATCTTTCAAAATTTGTCGCCATCCTGAGTGAGTTATTGCACGGAGAACCTTGTCATTATTTAGATATTTCAGTATGCATGCAAAAGTAGGTGTTTTATTGAAATATTCTGCTATAGTGTTTTTATCGCGGTTTATTATAACTCCACCATGTCTGGAACAAAACACAGGTGAGTCAGCAGTCAGCACGATGAGAACGCAGCATGATATCTACAAGGGGGCAGTCGATCACGTTTCACATAAGGGAAAAAGCAGTTTCACAATTTACGTGTTTTAAAAAGGCATCTGCACGTTTCATCTGCATTACAGTTTGTTTACAGACCTATACTACGTTCCTTTGGATAGAGATCTATGCATAATCCACCAATAAGTATCGACCCCCGTTGATGTTTTACTGGCTTATTTGAAAAATCCAGTCACAGTTCACGAGACTGACATCTATGAGGATGGTAAAGGCGGGTTGTTGATCACGTTTCAAAGCAGGGTAGTAAACAGTTTCACAATTCTCGTGTCTTAAAAAAGCAGCTTCACGTACGTTTCTCGAGAAACGTGGGTACAAGATTTTCGTTCGAGTGACGAGAAGGTCCGACAACCTCGAAAGGCCTCCGAAGATATTTTTACTCTTACTTGAACAATCGAGTCACAGTACATAAGATTGATGTATTTTTCTCATTTCACGCAGCATTTTTATGAAGAATCACGCATCACAGGCTTAGAACAAATCACATTTCACGGCACCACAATCAAGCATTTCACGAGGACAGAGATTAACTAATCACGGCTCACGAAAACACCCTTTGCCACCCTCATCTATTATTCTCATGGCAGTCGCGGGCGCAAAACAAATCACATGTCATGGTACAAAGATGATTGATATGTATTAAGACAGGATAGTGCATCGGAATACAAAACTCAATCAATGCCTAAAATATAGCATTTCACATTTCACACAAACAGATATTATAATAATGTACTTTCCTTATTTAAAAGAGCACTTGAAAAAACGAACAACTGAGCCTTTACGGATTTTTCATGCCTAGCTTCATTTAATGATATAATTATTTGTTTCAGTGAAACACACTATAGCTGCCCGCCATCTTGGAAAGTGGCATCATGGGTACTTGACAAGCAGTGATCAGAACTAATCAGACACTCTTTTTTTCCTGCTACTTGGTATCACACATATAACTATTTTGTAAAACTATTTTGGCCAACTGCTGTTTGTTCAACAAAACGATAACCCTACTCCTAGGGCTACAAATCACATTTCTTTTGATAATTTTTTTTACAACAGTAATGAAAGAGTACAGGGGCTAATATATGCCAAGCAAGATTAAAGCATTTATATACGGAGCCCATTGAACTGGAATGATAAAAAACTGGAAAACAGTTTGCGCTATTGTATATGTTAGTCAAGTGCGTTAACACCGCTGTGTTAAGTCATCATGATCTAATACCGACCCACATGCACACTGATCTCAGTTCTTGAATGCTTGATTGACGGAAGTTAAATCTCGGCTCTAGTGCCGGGCATTTTAGAAGTTAAATCACGGCCACTCAAACCCGGCCATTTTCGCAAGGTTAATTAAAGCCCCGGGTGAAAAAACAGAAATTGCGTTAAAATGCGTTATTTTTTCCGCAATGTCCCGTTAAAATCCCGGCTACGTCCGGGGGTCGGGGTTCGATAGACTTGTGCATAACCAGTTCAGACTGCGCAGCCACTTTAGACGCGTAGTCAGATAACGTACTATGCAACCAGTTGATTTGGATAGCCAAATAACTTCGTACCCAGCTGACCGGGTATCCACTTGTTTTTCATACATAAACATAATTTTCAAAGTAGTTGTGTTTGTTTTACTTGTAAACGTTGTTCGTTAAAATTTATATGTTTTCTGAAATTTTCTTCTCAATTTATATATAACTACCTTTCTGCAGCCAGGCAGCATTCCCTACCCTACAGGTAACCTAGTAAGTACTGGCCAGGAAATGGTAATGGGGGTGGTGATGACACGCTGAGACAAAAATTTCACTAAAGTTTTCTCAATACCTTGAAGATTCTTACATTATCATGAATTAGGAAAGGAGTCTTAAAGGCTGAAATCTTTGTTTGCAATTGCACATTGAATTTCTGGCACATATGCCAGACAACAGCAGTATCTAGTAACTATAAGAACTATTTGTAACTTGTATGCAAGCGTGATTCCTCTGTCTGTATCAAGATCTATATACAGGCAGATGACATCACCTCTCTAGCACATAAGGACACCATGACGTAATAGATCAGTGGACAGGAGTGTGGAAACACTTTTTTGGTCAGTGAATAGGTACGGTAGCAAAACAATTGCTTTCAAATCTTCACTCACTCATTTAGTATAATTAAACACGCAATATAATTAATATTAAATGTACATCATTGTAAATGGGCCAAGTGCCTGGTGAGGTAGCATTATACATATTAGTGACAGATTCCATCACTTTTTCCAATTGTGGATTTCAAGGCTTCAGTTGCAAATATTTATTACCTGAGTGGACATACTTAGCTTTAACTAACTACTAAAACGTACATTTAGTTCTGCTCTCAGACCGCTAATTCAATTGCAATACTCATCTAACTGTCATTACCAATCATCTTCCCATGCTGGTTTTGAAATTTTCTTTCTAGGTTTTTCTGAATGCAGCACAGAATTACCCTCTCTTGGTTTAAAATGATGTCCAGTTGCTAGCCCTCTAGTACTTAGTCGCCCTGATGAACTGCAGGCACTACTTGGTCGACTTCTGTTCTTCTTATCACAAGTAGCTTGACTTCGCAATAGATATTCTCGATTTAAACCTTTTGTAGGCTTCACAGTTTCAAGTCGACGGAGTAAAGCCTATCAAATTAATGAAGATTTAGGAAAGAACTTCTGTAAGTTAGAGCTACTTGTTATAAAATATTTTTGCTCTGTTTTTTATACAGTTCAAGATATACTGAAGAAAGCAGACAGTCATAAAGCTAGGATCCTAATAGAACGTTTGTACACATCATGCACTGGACTAGTGGAGAGGTATCTGTGGCACAATAAACTATTTTGACACAAATGAAAGTAATAATAAATTAATTTTTTTTAGAATGACATTTTGATGTCATCAAGATTTACCTCATTTTCGAGTTCAATTAAAGTTCAATATTTAATTTAATTGCAAATGTAATTTTGATATTTTATGCAATTATTTTCTTGCACAATCACAAACTCGTCATATGAACAATCAAATAATCACAAACTTTAATTGAACTTGAAAATTATGTAAAGACAACATCGAAACTTTGTTCTAATAAAATTACTTTATTATCGTTCTCATTTATGTGCAAATGTATATTGAAAGCCTTTCCAACAATTATCATTATTTAAAATATATAAATCTCTAGCATCAAATTTCTAACTTTTCCTATTTTCTTGCAAATACAATTTATTAGTAATATGATCGTCACTAAAACCACATAATATGAAATAGACACAAGCCACATTTCAAGTTTAGGTCCTCACACATGTGTGAAAGTATTCATTAACTTTGATCATTGTTTGTTCACCATAAATAAACTGACAAAACCAAAAATGTTTGCTTGAAAATATGTTGATTCCTAAATGTTAATTCTTTTTGCAATCTGACTGTTGATTGTCCTGTCTGCACTTTATTCGAATTCATAAAATTGGGCTCCTAAAACTTAAAATTCGGAGATCAGAAGGCAAGTTGAGAAATTGAACTGGCCAGGGCATTTCAGCATTCCATGCACTCCACGCCGGATATCTCAAGTGTGGCACTGCTTTATTGCCTGACGTATTGAAAAATCATGAATGAGAAAAATCAGAAAATGAAAATGAGAAAAATCAGAAATGTTAGCACAGAGTTATATGGGCTGTTAGCACCCTTTAGGTACTGTAATTTGTATGTAACTGCTTTGGACTCATATCTTTGTATGCATCACATCTTATGCCAAACCTTTTTTGATGTTTTGAAAATGCAAACTCAGTGTGGCAGCTCAAAACACTTGGTGCATCTCCAGCACACATTTTGCATGGACTGCACCCTGGTGAACTGGCTTTCCATTATAAACTGCATACAAATTTCGGGAGATGTTGCACTGCTGAATGGTGCTAGTGTCCATTCACCACAATGTGACCGGAAAAAACTAACAATGGCCATGATAAAAGTACAATAAAGAATTTTTAATTATACATTTTTAATGACTGAAAAAATGCTTGTTGTTTTACCTGGTTTTCTTCATCAATTCTCCTTTGAAATCTTTTCCTGTTCACTTCTGACGATGTTAGAAGACGAACAGGTTCATGAACGCCGTTTTTTGATTTTCTGTCTCTTGTTGAGATGGCGGAACGTGGTCTAGGTCGACTTATTTCTCTCAAAAGTCTCTGATTTTCAATGTCAATAGCAAGTACCTGTTCGTTTCGAAACGAATAGTTTTGTCTCGTTTCACGCCTTCTTGGTGTGTCCTCTGTAAGTTTGAACTGTTTCCTTGAAGATTTAGACGTGCACACACTGTCGCCATCCCCAGTATACTCTCTCGAATAAGATATTCCATCTTGATCTTGAGTTCTTAATTTGTCATTTATGTCAAGTACAGCATCAAGTAATAAATTCAAATCAATTTGATCTGAGTCAGGCTTCAGGAAATGTTCGCGTTGAAGACGATCGCCTGTTTTTTGTTCATGTTTGTTGGTATCGCTATAACCATGGATTTCAGCATTAATTCCGGCGCTATCGCAAGAATTGCGTCTATCATGTAATTTTCTACTGGAAGCCATCTTGAATCTAGCAAATTACTACTGTTGCTATGCCGACAAATCTGTTTAAACGATATGACGGGGGGGGGGGGGGGGGGGGGAGGGTCTTCTAGCATAACATGTGGGAACTATTGTAGTAGTTTACTACGCAAGATTTTACATTTCAATGTATTGATAAAGTAGATCCTAAAACTGATCCGGATAGAATTGCAAAAAAATTAATAACCAAGGAAGCTAATTGGGTGGCGCAGTTATTTTGCGTCTTTCCTAATGGCCTGAACAAAAGATTTGAAATTCATTCTATCAAAAGAATTAATTGTGGTAAATAGATCAGAAGATCACATATATCTTACGGCATTTTAATTAGTTATCCATTGTTTACTAAGCGTATAAATAATTGGAAATAAGTGTAGTTACCTTTAGACTGATGAAGGCTGTAGCCGAAACGTCTCAATAAAGTTTAGTTATCAATTGAATGTTGTCAGAAATTGTTGGTGGTTCGCATTTTAAACTCCTCATATATATATATATATATATATATATATATATATATATATATATATATATATATATATATATATATATATATATATATATATATATATATATATATATATATATATATATATATATATATATATAACAAAGAAGACATATATATATATATATATATGTCTTCTTTATATTATATTATTTATAGTATTAGGTTTTGCCGTTTTATATATATATATTGTTACGCACCCAAGTCTCTTTTAATCAAAATGCCCAAAAACAAAGTTCTCTCTACACGCGATCTAATTTTTTTAAAATCAACAACCCAACCAGCCTTGTCTGGCTTTTTATATATATCCATCTCCACACCTCTAAAGCCTCTAATTTGCATACTATTGTTCAAGTCACGGTTATTGCACTCAGAGTTCACGCTAATATTATACAACATTTACAGTTCACCGCAACAATATATATATATATGATGTTAATGTGATTAACATTTGATGTGATTAACATACATTTATATGATTAAATGTGATCACATTTAATCATATAAATGTATGTTAATCACATCAAATGTTAATCACATTTATATATATATATATATATATATATATATATATATATATATATATATATATATATATATATATATATATATATATATATATATATATATATATATATATATAAGTTAATCACAGTTAATCACCTAATAATAGTACGGGGGAGCCGATCATTAATGATGATAATTCAATTGTAAAGAACGGTAGGATATTAGATTATAATGAACCAGCACATAATATCTTAAGTACAGCAGGTTTAATTAACACCTCGGGTAATGTTACTACAGAAGGGTCTCGTAATATAAAGGGGCCTATTTCTGTGGGTGGGGCTCAAACGAGTAATAATGGTCGCTTAGTGGGTTATTTCAACTCTGAAAACGTTTTCAATCTCAGCCATAAAGTATTAAGTGAAGCAGAGATAAAAGTTTTTGGTAAAGGTCTACAGTTATTTCTAATTGTGGGACTCCCACGGAAAGAGCTTCTGAATTTTTAGATTACCATCTTCAGCCCATTATGAGAACTGGGAGGTCCTACATTAGGGATACGGGACACTTTTTGGATAAGTTAAAAGAATTAGGTAAGATTCCGGAAAATGCGTTACTTGTAACAGCAGATGTTGCAAGTCTCTATCCCAGCATTCCACACGAGGATGGTCTGCGAGCACTCTACACTAAGCTAGAAGAACGTGAAGACAAAACAGTGTCATCTGAGAGCCTTGTTAATTTAGCGGAATTTGTCCTTAAAAATAATTATTTTGAATTTAATTCAGAGGTTTATCGGCAAATTTCCGGTACAGCTATGGGTACAAAATTTGCTCCTCCGTATGCATGTATTTTTATGGATATGGTGGAGACAGAATTTTTAAAAGAACAAGAGATAAAACCTTTGGTATGGTTGAGGTATATCGATGACATCTTTTTTGTCTGGTTAGAAGGAGAAGATAAATTGTTGCAGTTCATGAAAAAGCTTAATGAATTCCATCCTAGCTTAAAGTTTACATACGAGTACTCGCGGACTAAAGTGAATTTTCTTGATGTTGTTGTTGAAATTGATGCTGGTCAGCTCATTTCAAGTCTCTATTTTAAGTCCACCGATTGTCATCAATATTTACATTATGAGTCATCGCACCCAGCTCATGTTAAAAGATCTATTGTATATAGTCAGGGACTACACATCAAGAGAATTTGCTCACGTAAAGAGGATTTTGAGAAACACTTGCAAGATTTGTCAAGTTGGCTAAGGAATAGGGCATATCCAACATGGCTTATAGAGAAAGAATTTAGGAGGGTAAGGGAGTATAATATACAAGAAGATACAAGTACATTGTTAAAATCATGTAAGAGAGGAGTGCCTTTCACTATAACCTTCCATCCTTCGTTGAAGCACTCAGGTTTGGTAATTAAGAAAAATTTGTATATCTTGTATCTAGATACAGAAGCTCGTAAGGTATTTACCCCTGAACCTTTTATAGCGTTTAGAACAGGTCGTAACCTTAAAAATTATTTAGTTGGAGCAAAGGTACCACCACTCGTAAGAGAGAAAGGATGTAAGAAATGCAATAAACCTAGATGTTTAACATGTAATATATGCTGAGTGTTGTGTGCTGAGCTTTGAGTGTACAGTTGATGGGAAACATTATAACGTGAACCATCATTTCAACTGCGACTCAAAAGGGTGTTGTTTATCTTTTGACATGCAAAGTGTGTAAGAAACAATATGTTGGTCATACAAGGGATAAATTCCGATTTAGTTGGAATAATTATAAAGCATGTCAAAGAAAAGCATTGTCTGATAGAAGTCATACATAAAGGTATTTGCATGCACACTTCTTACAAGAAAACCATAATGGTCTAATTATTGATTGTGATATACTTATAATTGATAAAACTGATCCGGCAGAACCCACAGTTAGGGAAATGTATTGGATCAATAGATTAAAGACAATGTACCCCTTGGGATTGAATATGGACAATGAATTGGAATCTGAAATGTATGATTAATTATGGTAATTAAAGTTTACATAGTGTATAAAAGTAGGGCTTGATAAAGTTTAGCTTATTTTGATAAAGACAAATAAAGTCGAAACGTAATTTTATTTGATAATGTGATTAACTTATATAAATGGCTTTTTGCCGAGTGATTACCTTATATATATATATATATATATATATATATATATATATATATATATATATATATATATATATATATATATATATATATATATATATATATATATATAAATATATATATATTTAGATAAGACAGATAAATAATATGTTTAATCATATGAACAGTGTGCTCAATACCGAAGTAGAGCAAGATAACTAGATGAACAAGATTGGATTGGTTACTTCATAGATTACCAAGTAACCAATCTTTTTCATTAAGATTTTAACTGTACATAAATATATAAACATGTTTAAACATTTTTTTGCACAATTCCGAGCAATCTTCCTTGTAGTATGCACGTACAATTCGGATGAACGTCGTTTCTCTATTTTGGCCATCAAATTGTCAATTGATTCGTCCTTGGTTCCCACAAAGCTCCATTGCAAGTTACGGTCGCGACATTCTTCTTCGAGTTCGTGCATGATAAATGCACTTGATGTGATTCGACGGTCAAGCAACGGGCATGAGATATCTGAAAATTGTAAATATAGATCAGAGTATACGAATGTCAAAAAATATGAACAAACTATAAAGGTGAAAGAGTTGATACTCACCACCAGGCAATTGCAGAATATTAGCTTTTGACATTGGATTAACCACAGTTTTAGTAGCATCATTAAGATCTCAGTTTGTTGGTAGAAACTGAAAACTTATATCTAAGAATAGAAGACAGGCCAGCCGGAAGATGTCCCCCATTTTTTCTTTGCATGATACAAGAATCTGTTGTGTTGGATATTGCCCTGGATTATTTAAACATGATTTACATTGCGCTTGCCATCTTGGTAATATTACTATCTATTACATACTTGTAGATAAGCCCACAACTTTGGCACTTAGAAGTAAGTTTAAGACCTGGTACTGGACCAGTTAGTTTAAAAATGGTTACTTGGGCAGATTGATTTTGTATAGTTAGTTTCCTATCACATTTCATACATTTTTCAACGGAGGGCAAAGGATTTCGTAAGATGAAATGCCTGTTGATAAACATGCATTGTGGATGTTATTTTCCAGTGTTGCACTAGTCATGAACTCGGATACTCTAGCAAGGTTATTCATCAAGAAATCAACTTCAGCTGTACTGTAGTCTGAGATGCAAAAAAGGCGGCGAAAATTTTCTTTTTCATGTTGACAGGCATAGCTGCAGGGACTTTGTTTATTGCGTATCTTGCTGACAACAGCGGCATCAAGCCAAAATCATTACAAGAAGTGCTAACATCTGACTTTGGTCTAACAGATCATCGGTAAAATACTGTTCCTATCCTCTATTGACAAATTTGATAGTTTCAAAAATGCTTCTTTAATTTCATTTCTCGAGCGCTTCCTCTCGCGAAACTGTTGGAAAAGGGAGTTTTTATCTGCCATGACTAAACACTGATTGCCTGAAAATCGAGAAACTATACCATGCACGCCAAAACTAAAAAGCTCTTTTGCAAAACAACAGGAAATATACACTCAAACACACAGAAAAATAAATTCATAAGTTCCTTGTATGTTTGCATGGTGAATATCAAATTAAAACAAGACGCTTGCTAAGCGTTTACTCGAGCTAAAGCGCTCAGCCGCGCTCTGTATGTGATGCGGCATGTTTACATATTTTAAAAGGTGACTGAGTTATTATGTTTACAATAAGCATATTAAAATATATATTGAACCAATATCGGGCTAACTATGCTGGCTAGCGGCGTAACTAGCGTCAACATATTTCATATATAAATCTGTCAGCGTGAATTTTGTTACTCAGAATCTGACTTGGGTCTCGAGCACGCTGTTGTCGATATTTACAGCTGTGCTTAATATCAAATCGTATACATATCATATTCAGCCCATTCACATCGAGATTTCGACACTGAGGTCTTTTTCAGTACATAATTAATACTGTTAGGGCAACATATTCTCCCGTATAACTCGATCGCGATAGAAATAAGTTTGGTATAGTGTAGATACATGTGATGGTGTATATTTGTATAAACTAGACGAGTAGACAAATTAAAGTATGCGTATGTCAGGTTGAGCGGCGTTTGAAAGCATGTACATATACAGCCATTTTGCTTGGATCGAGTAGGAACAGAAAGCATATATACATCTTGCCATTTGCCTGACCCGTCGTGGTCAAGGACAGAAAGTCGAATGACATGATAAACTGATGTGACTGAAGAGCAGCCAATCAGAAAAGCTTAAGCCTGAAAGACTTGCCACGATTGGTCAAAATGTAGAGTGGCCGCGTGGGAGACTAAGTCTTGCGCGAAAAAAAACCCCGAAGGGGATTTATGACTCTCGCTTTAGCTCGAGTAATAATAATGCATTATTAAAATTAGCACTGATGAAGATCCGAGCTTGCGGATCGAAAGCTCTGCGATAATAAACTTACGTGGTGTTTCCACAAAATTATATTTTAATAAAATAAAATCAATCTCTCGTTCTTAAACTTACCATGCACGCCAAAAGCTCTTTTGCAAAACAACAGCTAGGAAATATACACTCAAACACACAGAAAAATAAAATCATAAGTCCCTTGTATGTTTGCATGGTGAATATCAAATTAAAATAATAATGCATTATTAAAATTAGCCTGATGAAGATCCGAGCTTGCGGATCGAAAGCTCAACCTCGTACCCAGGCTCTTTACCTACGCTCGGCGCTGCGGAAAAGACCCTGGTCGGAGCTGGTCACGTGACTCTTTAAAAAATCCGTTACTTTATAGGGTGGGGAAAGCATCAAATTACATGCTTCCACATACAAGTGATACATTTCAAATGCAAGGAGTGAGATTTAATTGCTATGAACGACAATATAAACTTTTTGATCTAAAATTATCGATTCTTGTCTATTTTGTGTGTTTCATTTCATTTATTATTGTTAGCGTTTGAGTTCCGAAAGCACGAGTGTCGATAAGTAAACTATGTTGGGTGTTGGCAACTGTCAAGCGATCCTAAGTTTAATGGTGTTTCGTTGTCGTGTTTATTTTAAAAGGCATTAAAACGGGCTCTCATAATTGCTTTATTCGCCTGATACATACAATTTATGCCTAAAATATTACATAACCTCTGAACATTCCATTAGAATGTTAACGTTTGCACCGATGCAAGTATAATGCAGTGTACCTGTAACGCAAAGCATCTGCGAACTTCAAAATGTCAGTGTTGCTCAGGGCACAGCAGATAAGCGAATTTATAAATATTTTGACTTTATGAAACTCTTAATCACGCAAAAACCATGTAAAACTGCTTTGCAACAACTACTGGGTTACTTATCTTCAATGTTCACAGCCCAACTTGAATACTGGGATGTAAAAGGGAGAGATACAGAAGAATTTCTACAAAATTTGATTTAATACGAAAAAGGTGAATGTCCAACATCAGTCCCATGCAGTGAAATATCTCCTTTTGCAACAGAAATTTGCACGTTGTTCATTGTTATATTATATACAATATTTGTATTATAATAACAGCAATGCATACATATGAAGTAAGAAATTGTAAGGCCCTGTTAGGGAAAATTTTGAATTTGTGACATAAACTTTGTCATAATTGCAACAGCTCATACATATGAGGGAAAAATAATAATCAAATGTCAAAAGAGGGACACAGCATTGTTTGTAAGAAACAACATATTCTGTATCTTTAAAATAAAAGGAGCGACTCGCATACCTGCCCTAAACAGGGCCTTAACAATGCACAGAAATTTTACATTATAAATACAAAAACAGTTACAATGTATTAAACATACGTTACACACTAATTTTTCGCAACATGTTTAAAAAATCATTATTACTTCTAGACATATACTTCTTTTAAAAATGTTCAAGAACAGTAATCCTCTATATAAAAGGATATCTATCAAAATCAGTATATATTTAATATATGCTTTGTATTGTCTAATGTTTTATGTGCTTACATGTGTCACAGATACAGCGCATACTAGCAGCCATATCAGATCAATTTGGGAATTGTATTGTTAAATATACGCGTATAGACGAGTCTTTGACTTATCTTTGAATTATTCTTGTCGTCGTTATAGCAAACATGACAACGTGGATGTATTTCCTCATCGCGATACGTCTCAGTCAACTCGGAACATTGTTTACGCATTTTGCCGTCGTTTTGCGCGGTACTTGTTTCTCTGTATTTCGCACTAACAATCCCGGCTCGGCGTCCTTTAGTATCTCTTATCGTATATAGTTTAAAAAATAAACTGCAAACGCCGTCAACACGAATCCAAAGATTATAGAAGTATTTTCTCCTCGACATAATTGCTGCGATGTGTGACAAGTTGAAATCTGATCCACATTTGTGCTAAGTGTAACCCAATACGCGTTTCATGCACAGAAAGAAATCACAACAGCAAAAATACAATTTTTGATTAACTTTCTCCCCAATTTCTTGCTGAAAATTATTTTATTTAACAAATGTTGTAATTCTAAAACACGAGAAACGCGTACGCTCCTGTACCACTCCTCCCTTAGTAGCAAAAAGGCGCTAATTCGATTTACCCCAAAATCTGGGGGTTCACGTGACCAGCTCCGACCAGGGTCTTTTCCGCAGCGCCGGGCGTAGGTAAAGAGCCTGGGTACGAGGTTGTCGAAAGCTCTGCGATAAACTTACGTGGTGTTTCCACAAAATTATATTTTAATAAAATAAAATCAATCTCTCGTTCTTAAACTATACCATGCAATGCACGCCAAAAGCTCTTTTGCAAAACAACAGGAAATATACACTCAAACGCACAGAAAAATAAAATCAATCTCTCGTTCTTAATAACAAATATGACTGCACGACAAATTCATTTCCGTTGCGTCAAACTTGATGATTTACACGTCTTTGTAAGAATACATAAATTACAACAGTCAACACTGTATACTTACTATAGTATTGTATGATTAAATAATGTACACCTATATATACTTATTGCGCGAGGTTTTACTATTATAAGTTATGTAATCAATATTGTATACTTATAGGTTTTAATATTATAATTAATGTACTAAATATTGTATACACTGATCCGCAGAATGGACTGTAATATTGCGCGAAGTGCAATTGCATGTCGTGGTTAGGGGAAGCATCCATACTCAACTTGCCATGAGAAACGTCAATTTGACGTTTGTGGGTGTGTGGGTTATTTTCTATGACGTTTTGCCAGGGGCAAAATGATATAAAGATGTTTCGTATAATGTATAATTCTGTTTGTAATATGCACTTTTATTAAAGATAGGTTACAGTCGCATCTGCGCATGCACCAGTTTTCCATTCTTTATTTACTTCCGGCACCAATCTCGTTCCCCGAGCCTGCGATCCCTTGGGAAGGAAACGGAGGCTCTGGGATAATCCGTGATCGACATACAAAAAACTGTATGTCGCCTGTACAGCGCATGCTTTGGAAATAAATAGTTCAATAAGACGAAGGGAAGAAGCAGGCATATAAGTGACTTTCCATAACCAGTAGGCAAGATACAAATCGTGTCTTTCCGGTCGACAACAACAGCCTTTACCGTTCGTATTGACACTCCTTCAATTTGAGATTCTTCTTACCCAGTCGCTCTAACGCTTCGTCCAACACAGAATTAAATAAACTAATATTTTCTACTGACATTACAAACAAAATAGTAAAAGTACTGTTCCAAAAAGCTTTAGAAAAAGGCTATTGCGGCTTATAGTCCAGGACCTGTATAGGAGTTTGTATGCATTTCATTTGCCACAAGTAATCTCAACTGTTTTAGGGTAAAATGACCATGCCGATCAACATGGCATATGTGCAAACCCGAATCCGGGGCGAAAGTCCTCAAAATGACTCCGCCTTGAAACGGCAGTGTCGACATAGCTCTAACCTCAGACCAATGCGAGCAACGGCCTTTCTGAAGTGCCTATAATGCTTAGAAGAATTGTTTATAGGGGTGGTTATTAGAAGCAAAACATTGCCTAACTGTAATATTTTCCAAGAAAATCATCATTCAACATGCCAGGTCAGCAGCTAATTATGCATAAAATCACTAAAATTGCTGGCAGAAATTAAATTTTCATATTTCCTAAAAAAAATTATTATAACATGAAAAACCATGTTCAATTGAATCAAATTCTTACAGATTTCAAAAGGATTGACACTATTTTGTTGATATACAAGACATTGTATTTCACTTACCCCCCGCAAAAACACGATTTCAGCCATATTTTCCATCTTGTTCGCTTTTTTATCGCCGAGTAGCGGAAGTCTCATACAATTCTTGTACTTTCCCATAATCACAGATGACTAAAGAACAACTCATCCCATTTTCGACTTGTTCTGAGACTGTGCTGTCTACTTTATCCTCGATTTTGTATCCTCGACAATTAGCCAAAATTGCCGCCATTACGAAGTCTTGCCGCTTTTGTGTCCGATAAATGTGACTTCTTCGTCCTTATGTGTATTTATATTAAGTAATCCAACAGTACTTTATACTACTGAATTTCTGAAGGTGATTTTGTAAACTTTTATCAATTTTCAATATAAAAATCCACCCACATAAAATCGAGTGTCTTCAAGCTTCGGAATATTTTGAAAGTCACGGGCAATCATCACGAAAATTCCTCGTGGGCGATCATACCGGGGGAGTGAATATTTTCACGAATACGTTTGCTCGTTTCCACAGCAAGCCAAGTATAAAACATTTCATATTATTCTATGTTCATGTATATTTGCGTATTGTTTTGTTTTTAAGCTTCAACTAAAAGAAAATCAGACAGACTTACGCATTTCCCCATTTTTATTTAAAGGGCGATTTTTATTATGCCAAAGCTTAAAATAACTAAGCGTCTAAGCCACTAAAAGCCACTATTAGCCCACTAAGATTTTAAAATTGAAACGTACGTATCTGCACTGGCATAGCCCTCAAAATAAACATGGGAGAAATGCATAACTGTCAGATTTTCTTGTAGTTAAAGCTTTTAAAACAAAATAATAAGCAAATATAAACATGCAAACGCATTCGTGAAAATATTCACTCCCTCCGGTATGGTCGCCCACGAGGAATTTTCGTGACGATTGCGCGTGACTTTCAAATTATTTTGAAGCTCGAAGAGACTCGATTTTATGTGGGTGGATTTTTATATTGAAATTTGATCAAATTTAACAAAATGACCTTCAGAAATTCAATAATATAAAGTATTGTTGGATTACATAGTATAAATACACACAAAGATGAAGAAGTCACATTTATTGGACAGAAAAGCGGCAAGACTTCGTAATGGCGGTAATTTTGGCTAATTGTCGAGGATGGAAAATCGGAGATAAAGTAGATGGCACAGGCTCAGAACAAGTCGAAACTGGGCTGAATTTTTCTTTAGTCATCTGTGATTACGGAAAAGTGCGAGAATTGTGTGAGACTTCGGCTGGTCGGCGATAAAAAAGCAAACAAGACGGAAAATATGGCTGAAATCGTGTTTTTGCGGGGGGTAAGTGAAATACAGTGCCTTGTATATCAACAAAATAGTGTCAATCCTTTTGAAATCTGTAAGAATTGGATACAATTGAGCATGGTTTTTCATGTTATAATAATTTTTTTTAGGAAATATGAAAATTTAATTTCTGCCAGCAATTTTAATGATTTTATGCATAATTAGCTGCTGACCTAGCATGTTGAGTGGTGATTTTCTTGGAAAATATTATAGTTAGGCAATGTTTTGCTTCTAATAACCACCCCCATAAGCAACTTTTCTAAACACTATAGGCACTTCACAAATGCTGTTGCTTGCATTGGTCTGAGGTTAGAGCTATGTCGACACTGCCGTTTCAAGGCAGAGTCATTTTGAGGACTTTCGCCCCGGATTCAGGTTTTGGCACATATGCCATGTTGATCGGCATGGTCATTTTACCCTAAAACAGTTGAGATTACTTGTGGCAAATGAAATGCATACAAACTCCTATACAGGTCCTGGACTATTATTGAATCGCATGCGCAGTACAAGCGACATACAGTTTTTTGTATGTCGATCACGGATTGTCCCAGAGCCTCCGGTATGTACTTCATCTTATGGGACTGGAATGGATCCGTGTGACCAGTGCTAATATATACAGTAGTGATATCTGTTTAGTAGTACTGCCTAGTTTGTATTGGTGTTGGCGTTTGAAGTGTTGTTAGCGTTTGTACTGTTGTTGGCGTTTGTAGTGTTGTTGGCGTTTGTAGTGTTGTTGGCGTTTGTAGTGTTGTTGGCGTTTGTAGTGTTGTTGGCGTTTGTAGTGTTGTTGGCGTTTGTAGTGTTCTTGGCGTTTGTACTGTTGTTGGCGTTTGTACTGTTGTTGGCGTTTGTAGTGTTGTTGGCGTTTGTAGTGTTGTTGGCGTTTGTACTGTTGTTGGCGTTTGTAGTGTTCTTGGCGTTTGTAGTGTTGTTGGCGTTTGTACTGTTGTTGGCGTTTGTAGTGTTGTTGGCGTTTGTACTGTTGTTGGCGTTTGTAGTGTTGTTGGCGTTTGTAGTGTTGTTGGCGTTTGTAGTGTTGTTGGCGTTTGTAGTGTTCTTGGCGTTTGTAGTGTTCTTGGCGTTTGTAGTGTTCTTGGCGTTTGTAGTGTTCTTGGCGTTTGTAGTGTTCTTGGCGTTTGTAGTGTTCTTGGCGTTTGTAGTGTTCTTGGCGTTTTTAGTATTGTTGGCGTTTGTAGTGTTCTTGGCGTTTTTAGTATTGTTGGCGTTTGTAGTGTTCTTGGCGTTTGTAGTGTTCTTGGCGTTTGTAGTGTTCTTGGCGTTTGTAGTGTTCTTGGCGTTTGTAGTGTTCTTGGCGTTTGTAGTGTTCTTGGCGTTTGTAGTGTTCTTGGCGTTTGTACTGTTCTTGGCGTTTGTAGTGTTGTTGGCGTTTGTAGTGTTGTTGGCGTTTGTAGTGTTGTTGGCGTTTGTAGTGTTGTTGGCGTTTGTAGTGTTCTTGGCGTTTGTAGTGTTCTTGGCGTTTGTACTGTTGTTGGCGTTTGTAGTGTTGTTTGCGTTTGTAGTGTTGTTGGCGTTTGTACTGTTGTTGGCGTTTGTAGTGTTCTTGGCGTTTGTACTGTTGTTGGCGTTTGTACTGTTGTTTGCGTTTGTAGTGTTGTTGGCGTTTGTACTGTTGTTGGCGTTTGTAGTGTTGTTGGCGTTTGTAGTGTTCTTGGCGTTTGTAGTGTTCTTGGCGTTTGTAGTGTTCTTGGCGTTTGTAGTGTTCTTGGCGTTTGTAGTGTTCTTGGCGTTTGTAGTGTTCTTGGCGTTTGTAGTGTTCTTGGCGTTTGTAGTATTGTTGGCGTTTGTAGTGTTGTTGGCGTTTTTAGTGTTGTTGGCGTTTGTAGTGTTCTTGGCGTTTGTAGTGTTCTTGGCGTTTGTAGTGTTCTTGGCGTTTGTAGTGTTCTTGGCGTTTGTAGTGTTGTTGGCGTTTGTAGTGTTCTTGGCGTTTGTAGTGTTCTTAGCGTTTGTAGTGTTCTTGGCGTTTGTAGTGTTCTTGGCGTTTGTAGTGTTCTTGGCGTTTGTAGTGTTCTTGGCGTTTGTAGTGTTCTTGGCGTTTGTAGTGTTCTTGGCGTTTGTAGTGTTCTTGGCGTTTGTAGTGTTCTTGGCGTTTTTAGTATTGTTGGCGTTTGTAGTGTTGTTGGCGTTTTTAGTGTTCTTGGCGTTTGTAGTGTTGTTGGCGTTTGTAGTGTTCTTGGCGTTTGTAGTGTTCTTGGCGTTTGTAGTGTTCTTGGCGTTTGTAGTGTTGTTGGCGTTTGTAGTGTTCTTGGCGTTTGTAGTGTTGTTGGCGTTTGTACTGTTCTTGGCGTTTGTAGTGTTGTTGGCGTTTGTAGTGTTGTTGGCGTTTGTAGTGTTGTTGGCGTTTGTAGTGTTCTTGGCGTTTGTACTGTTGTTGGCGTTTGTAGTGTTGTTTGCGTTTGTAGTGTTGTTGGCGTTTGTACTGTTGTTGGCGTTTGTAGTGTTCTTGGCGTTTGTACTGTTGTTGGCGTTTGTAGTGTTCTTGGCGTTTGTAGTGTTCTTGGCGTTTGTAGTGTTCTTAGCGTTTGTAGTGTTCTTGGCGTTTGTAGTGTTCTTGGCGTTTGTAGTGTTCTTGGCGTTTGTAGTGTTCTTAGCGTTTGTAGTGTTCTTGGCGTTTGTAGTGTTCTTGGCGTTTGTAGTGTTCTTGGCGTTTGTAGTGTTCTTGGCGTTTGTAGTGTTCTTGGCGTTTGTAGTGTTCTTGGCGTTTGTAGTGTTCTTGGCGTTTGTAGTGTTCTTGGCGTTTGTAGTATTGTTGGCGTTTGTAGTGTTGTTGGCGTTTTTAGTGTTCTTGGCGTTTGTAGTGTTCTTGGCGTTTGTAGTGTTCTTGGCGTTTGTAGTGTTCTTGGCGTTTGTAGTGTTCTTGGCGTTTGTAGTGTTGTTGGCGTTTGTACTGTTCTTGGCGTTTGTAGTGTTCTTGGCGTTTGTACTGTTCTTGGCGTTTGTAGTGTTGTTGGCGTTTGTAGTGTTGTTGGCGTTTGTAGTGTTGTTGGCGTTTGTAGTGTTCTTGGCGTTTGTACTGTTGTTGGCGTTTGTAGTGTTGTTTGCGTTTGTAGTGTTGTTGGCGTTTGTAGTGTTGTTGGCGTTTGTAGTGTTCTTGGCGTTTGTACTGTTGTTGGCGTTTGTAGTGTTGTTTGCGTTTGTAGTGTTGTTGGCGTTTGTAGTGTTGTTGGCGTTTGTAGTGTTGTTGGCGTTTGTAGTGTTCTTGGCGTTTGTAGTGTTCTTGGCGTTTGTAGTGTTCTTGGCGTTTGTAGTGTTCTTGGCGTTTGTAGTGTTCTTGGCGTTTGTAGTGTTGTTGGCGTTTGTAGTGTTCTTGGCGTTTGTACTGTTGTTGGCGTTTGTAGTGTTGTTGGCGTTTGTAGTGTTGTTGGCGTTTGTAGTGTTGTTGGCGTTTGTAGTGTTCTTGGCGTTTGTAGTGTTCTTGGCGTTTGTACTGTTCTTGGCGTTTGTAGTGTTGTTGGCGTTTGTAGTGTTGTTGGCGTTTGTAGTGTTGTTGGCGTTTGTACTGTTGTTGGCGTTTGTAGTGTTCTTGGCGTTTGTAGTGTTCTTGGCGTTTGTACTGTTGTTGGCGTTTGTAGTGTTGTTGGCGTTTGTAGTGTTGTTGGCGTTTGTAGTGTTGTTGGCGTTTGTAGTGTTGTTGGCGTTTGTAGTGTTGTTGGCGTTTGTAGTGTTCTTGGCGTTTGTAGTGTTCTTGGCGTTTGTAGTGTTCTTGGCGTTTTTAGTGTTCTTGGCGTTTGTAGTGTTGTTGGCGTTTGTAGTGTTCTTGGCGTTTGTACTGTTGTTGGCGTTTGTAGTGTTGTTGGCGTTTGTAGTGTTCTTGGCGTTTGTAGTGTTGTTGGCGTTTGTAGTGTTCTTGGCGTTTGTAGTGTTCTTGGCGTTTGTACTGTTCTTGGCGTTTGTAGTGTTGTTGGCGTTTGTAGTGTTGTTGGCGTTTGTAGTGTTCTTGGCGTTTGTACTGTTGTTGGCGTTTGTAGTGTTCTTGGCGTTTGTAGTGTTCTTGGCGTTTGTACTGTTGTTGGCGTTTGTAGTGTTGTTGGCGTTTGTAGTGTTGTTGGCGTTTGTAGTGTTGTTGGCGTTTGTAGTGTTGTTGGCGTTTGTAGTGTTGTTGGCGTTTGTAGTGTTCTTGGCGTTTGTAGTGTTCTTGAAGTTTGTAGTGTTCTTGGCGTTTGTAGTGTTCTTGGCGTTTGTAGTGTTCTTGGCGTTTGTAGTGTTCTTGGCGTTTGAAGTGTTGTTAGCGTTTGTACTGTTGTTGGCGTTTGTAGTGTTGTTGGCGTTTGTAGTGTTGTTGGCGTTTGTAGTGTTCTTGGCGTTTGTAGTGTTGTTGGCGTTTGTAGTGTTGTTGGCGTTTGTAGTGTTCTTGGCGTTTGTACTGTTGTTGGCGTTTGTACTGTTGTTGGCGTTTGTACTGTTGTTGGCGTTTGTAGTGTTGTTGGCGTTTGTACTGTTGTTGGCGTTTGTAGTGTTCTTGGCGTTTGTAGTGTTGTTGGCGTTTGTACTGTTGTTGGCGTTTGTAGTGTTCTTGGCGTTTGTAGTGTTGTTGGCGTTTGTAGTGTTCTTAGCGTTTGTAGTGTTCTTGGCGTTTGTAGTGTTCTTGGCGTTTGTAGTGTTCTTGGCGTTTGTAGTGTTTTTGGCGTTTGTAGTGTTCTTGGCGTTTGTAGTGTTCTTGGCGTTTGTAGTGTTCTTGGCGTTTGTAGTGTTCTTGGCGTTTGTAGTGTTCTTGGCGTTTTTAGTATTGTTGGCGTTTGTAGTGTTGTTGGCGTTTTTAGTGTTCTTGGCGTTTGTACTGTTCTTGGCGTTTGTAGTGTTCTTGGCGTTTGTAGTGTTCTTGGCGTTTGTAGTGTTCTTGGCGTTTGTAGTGTTCTTGGCGTTTGTAGTGTTGTTGGCGTTTGTAGTGTTCTTGGCGTTTGTAGTGTTCTTGGCGTTTGTAGTGTTCTTGGCGTTTGTAGTGTTCTTGGCGTTTGTAGTGTTCTTGGCGTTTGTAGTGTTCTTGGCGTTTGTAGTGTTCTTGGCGTTTGTAGTGTTCTTAGCGTTTGTAGTGTTCTTGGCGTTTGTAGTGTTCTTGGCGTTTGTAGTGTTCTTGGCGTTTGTAGTGTTCTTGGCGTTTGTAGTGTTCTTTGCGTTTGTAGTGTTGTTGGCGTTTTTAGTGTTCTTGGCGTTTGTAGTGTTCTTGGCGTTTATAGTGTTGTTGGCGTTTGTAGTGTTGTTGGCGTTTGTAGTGTTGTTGGCGTTTGTAGTGTTGTTGGCGTTTGTAGTGTTGTTGGCGTTTGTAGTGTTCTTAGCGTTTGTAGTGTTCTTGGCGTTTGTACTGTTCTTGGCGTTTGTAGTGTTCTTGGCGTTTGTAGTGTTCTTGGCGTTTGTAGTGTTCTTAGCGTTTGTAGTGTTCTTGGCGTTTGTAGTGTTCTTGGCGTTTGTAGTGTTCTTGGCGTTTGTAGTGTTCTTAGCGTTTGTAGTGTTCTTGGCGTTTGTAGTGTTCTTGGCGTTTGTAGTGTTCTTGGCGTTTGTAGTGTTCTTGGCGTTTGTAGTGTTCTTGGCGTTTGTAGTGTTCTTGGCGTTTGTAGTGTTCTTGGCGTTTGTAGTGTTCTTGGCGTTTGTAGTATTGTTGGCGTTTGTAGTGTTGTTGGCGTTTTTAGTGTTCTTGGCGTTTGTAGTGTTCTTGGCGTTTGTAGTGTTCTTGGCGTTTGTAGTGTTCTTGGCGTTTGTAGTGTTCTTGGCGTTTGTAGTGTTGTTGGCGTTTGTACTGTTCTTGGCGTTTGTAGTGTTCTTGGCGTTTGTACTGTTCTTGGCGTTTGTAGTGTTGTTGGCGTTTGTAGTGTTGTTGGCGTTTGTAGTGTTGTTGGCGTTTGTAGTGTTCTTGGCGTTTGTACTGTTGTTGGCGTTTGTAGTGTTGTTTGCGTTTGTAGTGTTGTTGGCGTTTGTAGTGTTGTTGGCGTTTGTAGTGTTCTTGGCGTTTGTACTGTTGTTGGCGTTTGTAGTGTTGTTTGCGTTTGTAGTGTTGTTGGCGTTTGTAGTGTTGTTGGCGTTTGTAGTGTTGTTGGCGTTTGTAGTGTTCTTGGCGTTTGTAGTGTTCTTGGCGTTTGTAGTGTTCTTGGCGTTTGTAGTGTTCTTGGCGTTTGTAGTGTTCTTGGCGTTTGTAGTGTTGTTGGCGTTTGTAGTGTTCTTGGCGTTTGTACTGTTGTTGGCGTTTGTAGTGTTGTTGGCGTTTGTAGTGTTGTTGGCGTTTGTAGTGTTGTTGGCGTTTGTAGTGTTCTTGGCGTTTGTAGTGTTCTTGGCGTTTGTACTGTTCTTGGCGTTTGTAGTGTTGTTGGCGTTTGTAGTGTTGTTGGCGTTTGTAGTGTTGTTGGCGTTTGTACTGTTGTTGGCGTTTGTAGTGTTCTTGGCGTTTGTAGTGTTCTTGGCGTTTGTACTGTTGTTGGCGTTTGTAGTGTTGTTGGCGTTTGTAGTGTTGTTGGCGTTTGTAGTGTTGTTGGCGTTTGTAGTGTTGTTGGCGTTTGTAGTGTTGTTGGCGTTTGTAGTGTTCTTGGCGTTTGTAGTGTTCTTGGCGTTTGTAGTGTTCTTGGCGTTTTTAGTGTTCTTGGCGTTTGTAGTGTTGTTGGCGTTTGTAGTGTTCTTGGCGTTTGTACTGTTGTTGGCGTTTGTAGTGTTGTTGGCGTTTGTAGTGTTGTTGGCGTTTGTAGTGTTCTTGGCGTTTGTAGTGTTGTTGGCGTTTGTAGTGTTGTTGGCGTTTGTAGTGTTCTTGGCGTTTGTACTGTTGTTGGCGTTTGTACTGTTGTTGGCGTTTGTACTGTTGTTGGCGTTTGTAGTGTTGTTGGCGTTTGTACTGTTGTTGGCGTTTGTAGTGTTCTTGGCGTTTGTAGTGTTGTTGGCGTTTGTACTGTTGTTGGCGTTTGTAGTGTTCTTGGCGTTTGTAGTGTTGTTGGCGTTTGTACTGTTGTTGGCGTTTGTAGTGTTCTTAGCGTTTGTAGTGTTCTTGGCGTTTGTAGTGTTCTTGGCGTTTGTAGTGTTGTTGGCGTTTGTAGTGTTCTTGGCGTTTGTAGTGTTCTTGGCGTTTGTAGTGTTCTTGGCGTTTGTAGTGTTCTTGGCGTTTGTAGTGTTCTTGGCGTTTGTAGTGTTCTTGGCGTTTGTAGTGTTCTTGGCGTTTGTAGTGTTCTTGGCGTTTGTAGTGTTCTTGGCGTTTGTAGTGTTTTTGGCGTTTGTAGTGTTCTTGGCGTTTGTACTGTTCTTGGCGTTTGTAGTGTTGTTGGCGTTTGTAGTGTTCTTGGCGTTTGTAGTGTTCTTGGCGTTTGTAGTGTTCTTGGCGTTTGTAGTGTTGTTGGCGTTTGTACTGTTGTTGGCGTTTGTACTGTTGTTGGCGTTTGTAGTGTTGTTGGCGTTTGTAGTGTTGTTGGCGTTTGTAGTGTTCTTGGCGTTTGTACTGTTGTTGGCGTTTGTAGTGTTCTTGGCGTTTGTAGTGTTCTTGGCGTTTGTAGTGTTCTTGGCGTTTGTAGTGTTCTTGGCGTTTGTAGTGTTGTTGGCGTTTGTAGTGTTGTTGGCGTTTGTAGTGTTGTTGGCGTTTGTAGTGTTCTTGGCGTTTGTAGTGTTCTTGGCGTTTGTAGTGTTCTTGGCGTTTGTAGTGTTCTTGGCGTTTGTAGTGTTCTTGGCGTTTGTAGTGTTCTTGGCGTTTGTAGTGTTCTTGGCGTTTGTAGTGTTCTTGGCGTTTGTAGTGTTCTTGGCGTTTGTAGTGTTCTTTGCGTTTGTAGTGTTGTTGGCGTTTTTAGTGTTCTTGGCGTTTGTAGTGTTCTTGGCGTTTGTAGTGTTCTTGGCGTTTGTAGTGTTCTTGGCGTTTGTAGTGTTCTTGGCGTTTGTAGTGTTCTTGGCGTTTGTAGTGTTGTTGGCGTTTGTAGTGTTCTTAGCGTTTGTAGTGTTCTTGGCGTTTGTAGTGTTCTTGGCGTTTGTAGTGTTCTTGGCGTTTGTAGTGTTCTTGGCGTTTGTAGTGTTCTTGGCGTTTGTAGTGTTCTTGGCGTTTGTAGTGTTCTTGGCGTTTGTAGTGTTCTTGGCGTTTGTAGTGTTCTTGGCGTTTTTAGTATTGTTGGCGTTTGTAGTGTTGTTGGCGTTTTTAGTGTTCTTGGCGTTTGTACTGTTCTTGGCGTTTGTAGTGTTCTTGGCGTTTGTAGTGTTCTTGGCGTTTGTAGTGTTCTTGGCGTTTGTAGTGTTCTTGGCGTTTGTAGTGTTGTTGGCGTTTGTAGTGTTCTTGGCGTTTGTAGTGTTCTTGGCGTTTGTAGTGTTCTTGGCGTTTGTAGTGTTCTTGGCGTTTGTAGTGTTCTTGGCGTTTGTAGTGTTCTTGGCGTTTGTAGTGTTCTTGGCGTTTGTAGTGTTCTTAGCGTTTGTAGTGTTCTTGGCGTTTGTAGTGTTCTTGGCGTTTGTAGTGTTGTTGGCGTTTGTAGTGTTCTTGGCGTTTGTAGTGTTCTTTGCGTTTGTAGTGTTGTTGGCGTTTTTAGTGTTCTTGGCGTTTGTAGTGTTCTTGGCGTTTATAGTGTTCTTGGCGTTTGTAGTGTTGTTGGCGTTTGTAGTGTTGTTGGCGTTTGTAGTGTTGTTGGCGTTTGTAGTGTTGTTGGCGTTTGTAGTGTTCTTAGCGTTTGTAGTGTTCTTGGCGTTTGTAGTGTTCTTGGCGTTTGTAGTGTTCTTGGCGTTTGTAGTGTTCTTGGCGTTTGTAGTGTTCTTGGCGTTTGTAGTGTTCTTGGCGTTTGTAGTGTTCTTTGCGTTTGTAGTGTTGTTGGCGTTTTTAGTGTTCTTGGCGTTTGTAGTGTTCTTGGCGTTTGTAGTGTTCTTGGCGTTTGTAGTGTTCTTGGCGTTTGTAGTGTTCTTGGCGTTTGTAGTGTTCTTGGCGTTTGTAGTGTTGTTGGCGTTTGTAGTGTTCTTAGCGTTTGTAGTGTTCTTGGCGTTTGTAGTGTTCTTGGCGTTTGTAGTGTTCTTGGCGTTTGTAGTGTTCTTGGCGTTTGTAGTGTTCTTGGCGTTTGTAGTGTTCTTGGCGTTTGTAGTGTTCTTGGCGTTTGTAGTGTTCTTGGCGTTTGTAGTGTTCTTGGCGTTTTTAGTATTGTTGGCGTTTGTAGTGTTGTTGGCGTTTTTAGTGTTCTTGGCGTTTGTACTGTTCTTGGCGTTTGTAGTGTTCTTGGCGTTTGTAGTGTTCTTGGCGTTTGTAGTGTTCTTGGCGTTTGTAGTGTTCTTGGCGTTTGTAGTGTTGTTGGCGTTTGTAGTGTTCTTGGCGTTTGTAGTGTTCTTGGCGTTTGTAGTGTTCTTGGCGTTTGTAGTGTTCTTGGCGTTTGTAGTGTTCTTGGCGTTTGTAGTGTTCTTGGCGTTTGTAGTGTTCTTGGCGTTTGTAGTGTTCTTAGCGTTTGTAGTGTTCTTGGCGTTTGTAGTGTTCTTGGCGTTTGTAGTGTTCTTGGCGTTTGTAGTGTTCTTGGCGTTTGTAGTGTTCTTTGCGTTTGTAGTGTTGTTGGCGTTTTTAGTGTTCTTGGCGTTTGTAGTGTTCTTGGCGTTTATAGTGTTGTTGGCGTTTGTAGTGTTGTTGGCGTTTGTAGTGTTGTTGGCGTTTGTAGTGTTGTTGGCGTTTGTAGTGTTGTTGGCGTTTGTAGTGTTCTTAGCGTTTGTAGTGTTCTTGGCGTTTGTACTGTTCTTGGCGTTTGTAGTGTTGTTGGCGTTTGTAGTGTTCTTGGCGTTTGTAGTGTTCTTGGCGTTTGTAGTGTTGTTGGCGTTTGTAGTGTTCTTGGCGTTTGTAGTGTTCTTGGCGTTTGTAGTGTTCTTGGCGTTTGTAGTGTTCTTGGCGTTTGTAGTGTTCTTGGCGTTTGTAGTGTTCTTGGCGTTTGTAGTGTTCTTGGCGTTTTTAGTATTGTTGGCGTTTGTAGTGTTGTTGGCGTTTTTAGTGTTCTTGGCGTTTGTAGTGTTCTTGGCGTTTGTAGTGTTCTTGGCGTTTGTAGTGTTCTTGGCGTTTGTAGTGTTCTTGGCGTTTGTAGTGTTGTTGGCGTTTGTAGTGTTCTTGGCGTTTGTAGTGTTGTTGGCGTTTGTACTGTTCTTGGCGTTTGTAGTGTTGTTGGCGTTTGTAGTGTTGTTGGCGTTTGTAGTGTTGTTGGCGTTTGTAGTGTTCTTGGCGTTTGTACTGTTGTTGGCGTTTGTAGTGTTGTTTGCGTTTGTAGTGTTGTTGGCGTTTGTACTGTTGTTGGCGTTTGTAGTGTTCTTGGCGTTTGTACTGTTGTTGGCGTTTGTAGTGTTCTTGGCGTTTGTAGTGTTCTTGGCGTTTGTAGTGTTCTTAGCGTTTGTAGTGTTCTTGGCGTTTGTAGTGTTCTTGGCGTTTGTAGTGTTCTTGGCGTTTGTAGTGTTCTTAGCGTTTGTAGTGTTCTTGGCGTTTGTAGTGTTCTTGGCGTTTGTAGTGTTCTTGGCGTTTGTAGTGTTCTTGGCGTTTGTAGTGTTCTTGGCGTTTGTAGTGTTCTTGGCGTTTGTAGTGTTCTTGGCGTTTGTAGTGTTCTTGGCGTTTGTAGTATTGTTGGCGTTTGTAGTGTTGTTGGCGTTTTTAGTGTTCTTGGCGTTTGTAGTGTTCTTGGCGTTTGTAGTGTTCTTGGCGTTTGTAGTGTTCTTGGCGTTTGTAGTGTTCTTGGCGTTTGTAGTGTTGTTGGCGTTTGTACTGTTCTTGGCGT
This sequence comes from Muricea muricata, assembly GCA_963855995.1. Taxonomy (NCBI): domain Eukaryota; kingdom Metazoa; phylum Cnidaria; class Anthozoa; order Malacalcyonacea; family Plexauridae; genus Muricea; species Muricea muricata. Next base: position 18,008,828 of record OY979718.1, on the reverse strand, counting down.
TTGTAGTGTTCTTGGCGTTTGTACTGTTCTTGGCGTTTGTAGTGTTGTTGGCGTTTGTAGTGTTGTTGGCGTTTGTAGTGTTGTTGGCGTTTGTAGTGTTCTTGGCGTTTGTACTGTTGTTGGCGTTTGTAGTGTTGTTTGCGTTTGTAGTGTTGTTGGCGTTTGTAGTGTTGTTGGCGTTTGTAGTGTTCTTGGCGTTTGTACTGTTGTTGGCGTTTGTAGTGTTGTTTGCGTTTGTAGTGTTGTTGGCGTTTGTAGTGTTGTTGGCGTTTGTAGTGTTGTTGGCGTTTGTAGTGTTCTTGGCGTTTGTAGTGTTCTTTGCGTTTGTAGTGTTGTTGGCGTTTTTAGTGTTCTTGGCGTTTGTAGTGTTCTTGGCGTTTGTAGTGTTGTTGGCGTTTGTAGTGTTCTTGGCGTTTGTACTGTTGTTGGCGTTTGTAGTGTTGTTGGCGTTTGTAGTGTTGTTGGCGTTTGTAGTGTTGTTGGCGTTTGTAGTGTTCTTGGCGTTTGTAGTGTTCTTGGCGTTTGTACTGTTCTTGGCGTTTGTAGTGTTGTTGGCGTTTGTAGTGTTGTTGGCGTTTGTAGTGTTGTTGGCGTTTGTACTGTTGTTGGCGTTTGTAGTGTTCTTGGCGTTTGTAGTGTTCTTGGCGTTTGTACTGTTGTTGGCGTTTGTAGTGTTGTTGGCGTTTGTAGTGTTGTTGGCGTTTGTAGTGTTGTTGGCGTTTGTAGTGTTGTTGGCGTTTGTAGTGTTGTTGGCGTTTGTAGTGTTCTTGGCGTTTGTAGTGTTCTTGGCGTTTGTAGTGTTCTTGGCGTTTTTAGTGTTCTTGGCGTTTGTAGTGTTGTTGGCGTTTGTAGTGTTCTTGGCGTTTGTACTGTTGTTGGCGTTTGTAGTGTTGTTGGCGTTTGTAGTGTTCTTGGCGTTTGTAGTGTTGTTGGCGTTTGTAGTGTTCTTGGCGTTTGTAGTGTTCTTGGCGTTTGTACTGTTCTTGGCGTTTGTAGTGTTGTTGGCGTTTGTAGTGTTGTTGGCGTTTGTAGTGTTCTTGGCGTTTGTACTGTTGTTGGCGTTTGTAGTGTTCTTGGCGTTTGTAGTGTTCTTGGCGTTTGTACTGTTGTTGGCGTTTGTAGTGTTGTTGGCGTTTGTAGTGTTGTTGGCGTTTGTAGTGTTGTTGGCGTTTGTAGTGTTGTTGGCGTTTGTAGTGTTGTTGGCGTTTGTAGTGTTCTTGGCGTTTGTAGTGTTCTTGGCGTTTGTAGTGTTCTTGGCGTTTGTAGTGTTCTTGGCGTTTGTAGTGTTCTTGGCGTTTGTAGTGTTCTTGGCGTTTGAAGTGTTGTTAGCGTTTGTACTGTTGTTGGCGTTTGTAGTGTTGTTGGCGTTTGTAGTGTTGTTGGCGTTTGTAGTGTTCTTGGCGTTTGTAGTGTTGTTGGCGTTTGTAGTGTTGTTGGCGTTTGTAGTGTTCTTGGCGTTTGTACTGTTGTTGGCGTTTGTACTGTTGTTGGCGTTTGTACTGTTGTTGGCGTTTGTAGTGTTGTTGGCGTTTGTACTGTTGTTGGCGTTTGTAGTGTTCTTGGCGTTTGTAGTGTTGTTGGCGTTTGTACTGTTGTTGGCGTTTGTAGTGTTCTTGGCGTTTGTAGTGTTGTTGGCGTTTGTACTGTTGTTGGCGTTTGTAGTGTTCTTAGCGTTTGTAGTGTTCTTGGCGTTTGTAGTGTTCTTGGCGTTTGTAGTGTTGTTGGCGTTTGTAGTGTTCTTGGCGTCTGTAGTGTTCTTGGCGTTTGTAGTGTTCTTGGCGTTTGTAGTGTTCTTGGCGTTTGTAGTGTTCTTGGCGTTTGTAGTGTTCTTGGCGTTTGTAGTGTTCTTGGCGTTTGTAGTGTTCTTGGCGTTTGTAGTGTTCTTGGCGTTTGTAGTGTTCTTGGCGTTTGTAGTGTTGTTGGCGTTTGTACTGTTGTTGGCGTTTGTACTGTTGTTGGCGTTTGTAGTGTTGTTGGCGTTTGTAGTGTTGTTGGCGTTTGTAGTGTTCTTGGCGTTTGTACTGTTGTTGGCGTTTGTAGTGTTCTTGGCGTTTGTAGTGTTCTTGGCGTTTGTAGTGTTCTTGGCGTTTGTAGTGTTCTTGGCGTTTGTAGTGTTGTTGGCGTTTGTAGTGTTGTTGGCGTTTGTAGTGTTGTTGGCGTTTGTAGTGTTCTTGGCGTTTGTAGTGTTCTTGGCGTTTGTAGTGTTCTTGGCGTTTGTAGTGTTCTTGGCGTTTGTAGTGTTCTTGGCGTTTGTAGTGTTCTTGGCGTTTGTAGTGTTCTTGGCGTTTGTAGTGTTCTTGGCGTTTGTAGTGTTCTTGGCGTTTGTAGTGTTCTTTGCGTTTGTAGTGTTGTTGGCGTTTTTAGTGTTCTTGGCGTTTGTAGTGTTCTTGGCGTTTGTAGTGTTCTTGGCGTTTGTAGTGTTCTTGGCGTTTGTAGTGTTCTTGGCGTTTGTAGTGTTCTTGGCGTTTGTAGTGTTGTTGGCGTTTGTAGTGTTCTTAGCGTTTGTAGTGTTCTTGGCGTTTGTAGTGTTCTTGGCGTTTGTAGTGTTCTTGGCGTTTGTAGTGTTCTTGGCGTTTGTAGTGTTCTTGGCGTTTGTAGTGTTCTTGGCGTTTGTAGTGTTCTTGGCGTTTGTAGTGTTCTTGGCGTTTGTAGTGTTCTTGGCGTTTTTAGTATTGTTGGCGTTTGTAGTGTTGTTGGCGTTTTTAGTGTTCTTGGCGTTTGTACTGTTCTTGGCGTTTGTAGTGTTCTTGGCGTTTGTAGTGTTCTTGGCGTTTGTAGTGTTCTTGGCGTTTGTAGTGTTCTTGGCGTTTGTAGTGTTGTTGGCGTTTGTAGTGTTCTTGGCGTTTGTAGTGTTCTTGGCGTTTGTAGTGTTCTTGGCGTTTGTAGTGTTCTTGGCGTTTGTAGTGTTCTTGGCGTTTGTAGTGTTCTTGGCGTTTGTAGTGTTCTTGGCGTTTGTAGTGTTCTTAGCGTTTGTAGTGTTCTTGGCGTTTGTAGTGTTCTTGGCGTTTGTAGTGTTGTTGGCGTTTGTAGTGTTCTTGGCGTTTGTAGTGTTCTTTGCGTTTGTAGTGTTGTTGGCGTTTTTAGTGTTCTTGGCGTTTGTAGTGTTCTTGGCGTTTATAGTGTTCTTGGCGTTTGTAGTGTTGTTGGCGTTTGTAGTGTTGTTGGCGTTTGTAGTGTTGTTGGCGTTTGTAGTGTTGTTGGCGTTTGTAGTGTTCTTAGCGTTTGTAGTGTTCTTGGCGTTTGTAGTGTTCTTGGCGTTTGTAGTGTTCTTGGCGTTTGTAGTGTTCTTGGCGTTTGTAGTGTTCTTGGCGTTTGTAGTGTTCTTGGCGTTTGTAGTGTTCTTTGCGTTTGTAGTGTTGTTGGCGTTTTTAGTGTTCTTGGCGTTTGTAGTGTTCTTGGCGTTTGTAGTGTTCTTGGCGTTTGTAGTGTTCTTGGCGTTTGTAGTGTTCTTGGCGTTTGTAGTGTTCTTGGCGTTTGTAGTGTTGTTGGCGTTTGTAGTGTTCTTAGCGTTTGTAGTGTTCTTGGCGTTTGTAGTGTTCTTGGCGTTTGTAGTGTTCTTGGCGTTTGTAGTGTTCTTGGCGTTTGTAGTGTTCTTGGCGTTTGTAGTGTTCTTGGCGTTTGTAGTGTTCTTGGCGTTTGTAGTGTTCTTGGCGTTTGTAGTGTTCTTGGCGTTTTTAGTATTGTTGGCGTTTGTAGTGTTGTTGGCGTTTTTAGTGTTCTTGGCGTTTGTACTGTTCTTGGCGTTTGTAGTGTTCTTGGCGTTTGTAGTGTTCTTGGCGTTTGTAGTGTTCTTGGCGTTTGTAGTGTTCTTGGCGTTTGTAGTGTTGTTGGCGTTTGTAGTGTTCTTGGCGTTTGTAGTGTTCTTGGCGTTTGTAGTGTTCTTGGCGTTTGTAGTGTTCTTGGCGTTTGTAGTGTTCTTGGCGTTTGTAGTGTTCTTGGCGTTTGTAGTGTTCTTGGCGTTTGTAGTGTTCTTAGCGTTTGTAGTGTTCTTGGCGTTTGTAGTGTTCTTGGCGTTTGTAGTGTTCTTGGCGTTTGTAGTGTTCTTGGCGTTTGTAGTGTTCTTTGCGTTTGTAGTGTTGTTGGCGTTTTTAGTGTTCTTGGCGTTTGTAGTGTTCTTGGCGTTTATAGTGTTGTTGGCGTTTGTAGTGTTGTTGGCGTTTGTAGTGTTGTTGGCGTTTGTAGTGTTGTTGGCGTTTGTAGTGTTGTTGGCGTTTGTAGTGTTCTTAGCGTTTGTAGTGTTCTTGGCGTTTGTACTGTTCTTGGCGTTTGTAGTGTTCTTGGCGTTTGTAGTGTTCTTGGCGTTTGTAGTGTTCTTAGCGTTTGTAGTGTTCTTGGCGTTTGTAGTGTTCTTGGCGTTTGTAGTGTTCTTGGCGTTTGTAGTGTTCTTAGCGTTTGTAGTGTTCTTGGCGTTTGTAGTGTTCTTGGCGTTTGTAGTGTTCTTGGCGTTTGTAGTGTTCTTGGCGTTTGTAGTGTTCTTGGCGTTTGTAGTGTTCTTGGCGTTTGTAGTGTTCTTGGCGTTTGTAGTGTTCTTGGCGTTTGTAGTATTGTTGGCGTTTGTAGTGTTGTTGGCGTTTTTAGTGTTCTTGGCGTTTGTAGTGTTCTTGGCGTTTGTAGTGTTCTTGGCGTTTGTAGTGTTCTTGGCGTTTGTAGTGTTCTTGGCGTTTGTAGTGTTGTTGGCGTTTGTACTGTTCTTGGCGTTTGTAGTGTTCTTGGCGTTTGTACTGTTCTTGGCGTTTGTAGTGTTGTTGGCGTTTGTAGTGTTGTTGGCGTTTGTAGTGTTGTTGGCGTTTGTAGTGTTCTTGGCGTTTGTACTGTTGTTGGCGTTTGTAGTGTTGTTTGCGTTTGTAGTGTTGTTGGCGTTTGTAGTGTTGTTGGCGTTTGTAGTGTTCTTGGCGTTTGTACTGTTGTTGGCGTTTGTAGTGTTGTTTGCGTTTGTAGTGTTGTTGGCGTTTGTAGTGTTGTTGGCGTTTGTAGTGTTGTTGGCGTTTGTAGTGTTCTTGGCGTTTGTAGTGTTCTTGGCGTTTGTAGTGTTCTTGGCGTTTGTAGTGTTCTTGGCGTTTGTAGTGTTCTTGGCGTTTGTAGTGTTGTTGGCGTTTGTAGTGTTCTTGGCGTTTGTACTGTTGTTGGCGTTTGTAGTGTTGTTGGCGTTTGTAGTGTTGTTGGCGTTTGTAGTGTTGTTGGCGTTTGTAGTGTTCTTGGCGTTTGTAGTGTTCTTGGCGTTTGTACTGTTCTTGGCGTTTGTAGTGTTGTTGGCGTTTGTAGTGTTGTTGGCGTTTGTAGTGTTGTTGGCGTTTGTACTGTTGTTGGCGTTTGTAGTGTTCTTGGCGTTTGTAGTGTTCTTGGCGTTTGTACTGTTGTTGGCGTTTGTAGTGTTGTTGGCGTTTGTAGTGTTGTTGGCGTTTGTAGTGTTGTTGGCGTTTGTAGTGTTGTTGGCGTTTGTAGTGTTGTTGGCGTTTGTAGTGTTCTTGGCGTTTGTAGTGTTCTTGGCGTTTGTAGTGTTCTTGGCGTTTTTAGTGTTCTTGGCGTTTGTAGTGTTGTTGGCGTTTGTAGTGTTCTTGGCGTTTGTACTGTTGTTGGCGTTTGTAGTGTTCTTGGCGTTTGTAGTGTTCTTGGCGTTTGTAGTGTTGTTGGCGTTTGTAGTGTTCTTGGCGTTTGTAGTGTTCTTGGCGTTTGTACTGTTCTTGGCGTTTGTAGTGTTGTTGGCGTTTGTAGTGTTGTTGGCGTTTGTAGTGTTCTTGGCGTTTGTACTGTTGTTGGCGTTTGTAGTGTTCTTGGCGTTTGTAGTGTTCTTGGCGTTTGTACTGTTGTTGGCGTTTGTAGTGTTGTTGGCGTTTGTAGTGTTGTTGGCGTTTGTAGTGTTGTTGGCGTTTGTAGTGTTGTTGGCGTTTGTAGTGTTGTTGGCGTTTGTAGTGTTCTTGGCGTTTGTAGTGTTCTTGGCGTTTGTAGTGTTCTTGGCGTTTGTAGTGTTCTTGGCGTTTGTAGTGTTCTTGGCGTTTGTAGTGTTCTTGGCGTTTGAAGTGTTGTTAGCGTTTGTACTGTTGTTGGCGTTTGTAGTGTTGTTGGCGTTTGTAGTGTTGTTGGCGTTTGTAGTGTTCTTGGCGTTTGTAGTGTTGTTGGCGTTTGTAGTGTTGTTGGCGTTTGTAGTGTTCTTGGCGTTTGTACTGTTGTTGGCGTTTGTACTGTTGTTGGCGTTTGTACTGTTGTTGGCGTTTGTAGTGTTGTTGGCGTTTGTACTGTTGTTGGCGTTTGTAGTGTTCTTGGCGTTTGTAGTGTTGTTGGCGTTTGTACTGTTGTTGGCGTTTGTAGTGTTCTTGGCGTTTGTAGTGTTGTTGGCGTTTGTACTGTTGTTGGCGTTTGTAGTGTTCTTAGCGTTTGTAGTGTTCTTGGCGTTTGTAGTGTTCTTGGCGTTTGTAGTGTTGTTGGCGTTTGTAGTGTTCTTGGCGTTTGTAGTGTTCTTGGCGTTTGTAGTGTTCTTGGCGTTTGTAGTGTTCTTGGCGTTTGTAGTGTTCTTGGCGTTTGTAGTGTTCTTGGCGTTTGTAGTGTTCTTGGCGTTTGTAGTGTTCTTGGCGTTTGTAGTGTTCTTGGCGTTTGTAGTGTTTTTGGCGTTTGTAGTGTTCTTGGCGTTTGTACTGTTCTTGGCGTTTGTAGTGTTGTTGGCGTTTGTAGTGTTCTTGGCGTTTGTAGTGTTGTTGGCGTTTGTACTGTTGTTGGCGTTTGTACTGTTGTTGGCGTTTGTAGTGTTGTTGGCGTTTGTAGTGTTGTTGGCGTTTGTAGTGTTCTTGGCGTTTGTACTGTTGTTGGCGTTTGTAGTGTTCTTGGCGTTTGTAGTGTTCTTGGCGTTTGTAGTGTTCTTGGCGTTTGTAGTGTTGTTGGCGTTTGTAGTGTTGTTGGCGTTTGTAGTGTTGTTGGCGTTTGTAGTGTTGTTGGCGTTTGTAGTGTTCTTGGCGTTTGTAGTGTTCTTGGCGTTTGTAGTGTTCTTGGCGTTTGTAGTGTTCTTGGCGTTTGTAGTGTTCTTGGCGTTTGTAGTGTTCTTGGCGTTTGTAGTGTTCTTGGCGTTTGTAGTGTTCTTGGCGTTTGTAGTGTTCTTGGCGTTTGTAGTGTTCTTTGCGTTTGTAGTGTTGTTGGCGTTTTTAGTGTTCTTGGCGTTTGTAGTGTTCTTGGCGTTTGTAGTGTTCTTGGCGTTTGTAGTGTTCTTGGCGTTTGTAGTGTTCTTGGCGTTTGTAGTGTTCTTGGCGTTTGTAGTGTTGTTGGCGTTTGTAGTGTTCTTAGCGTTTGTAGTGTTCTTGGCGTTTGTAGTGTTCTTGGCGTTTGTAGTGTTCTTGGCGTTTGTAGTGTTCTTGGCGTTTGTAGTGTTCTTGGCGTTTGTAGTGTTCTTGGCGTTTGTAGTGTTCTTGGCGTTTGTAGTGTTCTTGGCGTTTGTAGTGTTCTTGGCGTTTTTAGTATTGTTGGCGTTTGTAGTGTTGTTGGCGTTTTTAGTGTTCTTGGCGTTTGTACTGTTCTTGGCGTTTGTAGTGTTCTTGGCGTTTGTAGTGTTCTTGGCGTTTGTAGTGTTCTTGGCGTTTGTAGTGTTGTTGGCGTTTGTAGTGTTCTTGGCGTTTGTAGTGTTCTTGGCGTTTGTAGTGTTCTTGGCGTTTGTAGTGTTCTTGGCGTTTGTAGTGTTCTTGGCGTTTGTAGTGTTCTTGGCGTTTGTAGTGTTCTTGGCGTTTGTAGTGTTCTTGGCGTTTGTAGTGTTCTTGGCGTTTGTAGTGTTTTTGGCGTTTGTAGTGTTCTTGGCGTTTGTACTGTTCTTGGCGTTTGTAGTGTTGTTGGCGTTTGTAGTGTTCTTGGCGTTTGTAGTGTTGTTGGCGTTTGTACTGTTGTTGGCGTTTGTACTGTTGTTGGCGTTTGTAGTGTTGTTGGCGTTTGTAGTGTTGTTGGCGTTTGTAGTGTTCTTGGCGTTTGTACTGTTGTTGGCGTTTGTAGTGTTCTTGGCGTTTGTAGTGTTCTTGGCGTTTGTAGTGTTCTTGGCGTTTGTAGTGTTGTTGGCGTTTGTAGTGTTGTTGGCGTTTGTAGTGTTGTTGGCGTTTGTAGTGTTGTTGGCGTTTGTAGTGTTCTTGGCGTTTGTAGTGTTCTTGGCGTTTGTAGTGTTCTTGGCGTTTGTAGTGTTCTTGGCGTTTGTAGTGTTCTTGGCGTTTGTAGTGTTCTTGGCGTTTGTAGTGTTCTTGGCGTTTGTAGTGTTCTTGGCGTTTGTAGTGTTCTTGGCGTTTGTAGTGTTCTTTGCGTTTGTAGTGTTGTTGGCGTTTTTAGTGTTCTTGGCGTTTGTAGTGTTCTTGGCGTTTGTAGTGTTCTTGGCGTTTGTAGTGTTCTTGGCGTTTGTAGTGTTCTTGGCGTTTGTAGTGTTCTTGGCGTTTGTAGTGTTGTTGGCGTTTGTAGTGTTCTTAGCGTTTGTAGTGTTCTTGGCGTTTGTAGTGTTCTTGGCGTTTGTAGTGTTCTTGGCGTTTGTAGTGTTCTTGGCGTTTGTAGTGTTCTTGGCGTTTGTAGTGTTCTTGGCGTTTGTAGTGTTCTTGGCGTTTGTAGTGTTCTTGGCGTTTGTAGTGTTCTTGGCGTTTTTAGTATTGTTGGCGTTTGTAGTGTTGTTGGCGTTTTTAGTGTTCTTGGCGTTTGTACTGTTCTTGGCGTTTGTAGTGTTCTTGGCGTTTGTAGTGTTCTTGGCGTTTGTAGTGTTCTTGGCGTTTGTAGTGTTCTTGGCGTTTGTAGTGTTGTTGGCGTTTGTAGTGTTCTTGGCGTTTGTAGTGTTCTTGGCGTTTGTAGTGTTCTTGGCGTTTGTAGTGTTCTTGGCGTTTGTAGTGTTCTTGGCGTTTGTAGTGTTCTTGGCGTTTGTAGTGTTCTTGGCGTTTGTAGTGTTCTTAGCGTTTGTAGTGTTCTTGGCGTTTGTAGTGTTCTTGGCGTTTGTAGTGTTGTTGGCGTTTGTAGTGTTCTTGGCGTTTGTAGTGTTCTTTGCGTTTGTAGTGTTGTTGGCGTTTTTAGTGTTCTTGGCGTTTGTAGTGTTCTTGGCGTTTATAGTGTTCTTGGCGTTTGTAGTGTTGTTGGCGTTTGTAGTGTTGTTGGCGTTTGTAGTGTTGTTGGCGTTTGTAGTGTTGTTGGCGTTTGTAGTGTTCTTAGCGTTTGTAGTGTTCTTGGCGTTTGTAGTGTTCTTGGCGTTTGTAGTGTTCTTGGCGTTTGTAGTGTTCTTGGCGTTTGTAGTGTTCTTGGCGTTTGTAGTGTTCTTGGCGTTTGTAGTGTTCTTTGCGTTTGTAGTGTTGTTGGCGTTTTTAGTGTTCTTGGCGTTTGTAGTGTTCTTGGCGTTTGTAGTGTTCTTGGCGTTTGTAGTGTTCTTGGCGTTTGTAGTGTTCTTGGCGTTTGTAGTGTTCTTGGCGTTTGTAGTGTTGTTGGCGTTTGTAGTGTTCTTAGCGTTTGTAGTGTTCTTGGCGTTTGTAGTGTTCTTGGCGTTTGTAGTGTTCTTGGCGTTTGTAGTGTTCTTGGCGTTTGTAGTGTTCTTGGCGTTTGTAGTGTTCTTGGCGTTTGTAGTGTTCTTGGCGTTTGTAGTGTTCTTGGCGTTTGTAGTGTTCTTGGCGTTTTTAGTATTGTTGGCGTTTGTAGTGTTGTTGGCGTTTTTAGTGTTCTTGGCGTTTGTACTGTTCTTGGCGTTTGTAGTGTTCTTGGCGTTTGTAGTGTTCTTGGCGTTTGTAGTGTTCTTGGCGTTTGTAGTGTTCTTGGCGTTTGTAGTGTTGTTGGCGTTTGTAGTGTTCTTGGCGTTTGTAGTGTTCTTGGCGTTTGTAGTGTTCTTGGCGTTTGTAGTGTTCTTGGCGTTTGTAGTGTTCTTGGCGTTTGTAGTGTTCTTGGCGTTTGTAGTGTTCTTGGCGTTTGTAGTGTTCTTAGCGTTTGTAGTGTTCTTGGCGTTTGTAGTGTTCTTGGCGTTTGTAGTGTTCTTGGCGTTTGTAGTGTTCTTGGCGTTTGTAGTGTTCTTTGCGTTTGTAGTGTTGTTGGCGTTTTTAGTGTTCTTGGCGTTTGTAGTGTTCTTGGCGTTTATAGTGTTGTTGGCGTTTGTAGTGTTGTTGGCGTTTGTAGTGTTGTTGGCGTTTGTAGTGTTGTTGGCGTTTGTAGTGTTGTTGGCGTTTGTAGTGTTCTTAGCGTTTGTAGTGTTCTTGGCGTTTGTACTGTTCTTGGCGTTTGTAGTGTTGTTGGCGTTTGTAGTGTTCTTGGCGTTTGTAGTGTTCTTGGCGTTTGTAGTGTTGTTGGCGTTTGTAGTGTTCTTGGCGTTTGTAGTGTTCTTGGCGTTTGTAGTGTTCTTGGCGTTTGTAGTGTTCTTGGCGTTTGTAGTGTTGTTGGCGTTTGTAGTGTTGTTGGCGTTTGTAGTGTTCTTGGCGTTTGTAGTGTTCTTGGCGTTTGTAGTGTTCTTGGCGTTTGTAGTGTTGTTGGCGTTTGTAGTGTTGTTGGCGTTTGTAGTGTTGTTGGCGTTTGTAGTGTTGTTGGCGTTTGTACTGTTGTTGGGGTTTGTAGTGTTGTTGGGGTTTGTAGTGTTGTTGGCGTTTTTAGGGTTTTGTTTAATTTCCGGCTCGGTAACGTAATACTGCGAAGCATAGCCGATACCAAGCCGACGTAGGCCTAAGGTATAACGTAACATAAAGAATCGGTAATTTTAGTGTTTCAGATTTTTAAGTTAACAGTATGGCTCGCTTACGAAATTGTATTGTGGTTATTCTGTTTGTTTTTAGTCAAGATTTTCGTGCAATAGATTGCATTGATATCCCTTTAGAATGGTTGTCATATTTGCGTGAAATGGTAAGGAAATTTGACGCAGAACCATGGTCACCTGTATGTGTTCCCCATAGCATTATATTGACGATCGAAGAGCGTGCGAAGATCTCAGGCAATGTTTTTCCAAACATTATATTTTGGGATCCTCTAGTTCAGTTTCCTCAATTAGCAACGTCTATAAATAAATGTGTAGCTGATAACTGCGAAGAAGTTATGACGAGGAGAGAATGGCAGGATGGTCGAAACAAAGCCTCAATGCCACGTGTTATTCATGGAATTGACGGAATAGTACTACTTGTTAGCAGAATATATGTTTGCAACTCTGGTCATCGATGCATTAGTCACGACGAACGAATTTTGTTAGCCTTTCCATCTTCTGCTCATTTGCCTTTCGTGTTGACTCATCGTTCTGGCCTGACAAGTCGTTGTCTTTCGTTAGTAATATCTTTAATCGAAGAAGGTAAAAGAATTTCCGCAATTGAAGCTGCTTTGCGTGAGACGAGAAAGGATGTCTTTTACCGCAACTGTTTGTGTTATGCTAAGCTGCAAAGCAATACAGACAAACTTGACGCCCCAAAATTTGAACAATCAGTGAATGGGTTATTTTGTCCAGGAAAGAAAATTTTACTGGCTAATACCATTCAAGCGCACGTTCTAAAATTTAGAACGACCCATTCGAGCGTTGCCAGATTATAATCTAACCAATCTGAGAGCGTCGCGCAAGGTAGTCTGGGGCAGAACATGTGCGATTGAAGAAAACAAATATGGCGATTGCTAGGGGAACGCATACTGTTTTAGGCGATGATAAAAAGAAAATTCTTCGGAATTATTATGATAAAGGAATGACATCTACTGGCCCAGGGATGCGTGCTATTATCGAGGAAGCTGCAAACAAAGCTGATGTGAGTGTTGATAAAGTAAAGGTAGGTGAAATTCCCGTACTTGTTCAAACAGTTTTAATATAAATAATACTGTAATATATTATTGTCGATGTGTTTTTTGGTTTTTGTCTGTTTAGCTCATCAACTGATCGTTTCCATTGGTTTTTTGTTTACCATTTAATGTGGGCTTTGATCGTCCTGTTAGCAGTGACTACTACCTTAATCCTTGTTTACCAATTTCTTTGGCTTGTTACAATTTAAAAAGAGGTATAAAATGTATGTAGGCTGTAGGCATACATGTAGTTAAAACCGGCAAACCCATTGCTAAGTTTATTTTGCGTGCACCAGACGATGCTCTTCAAGGGATAAACAATGCCACTAAAAGAGCCTAACTAGACGACATATAGTGCTCAGTTTAACATCCTGCTGTATTTATTGGCAATGGGTGCTGATTTATTTTTATATTGTCAAGTTCCAAACAGTTCTTTTCCCAAGCTGAAAGAAGGTTAGCTAGGTGGAATGCATAAAGCAAAATATTTATACCAAATCTGTATACATTTTGCAGCATATAATTGGGAATGAACTTCGAGATCTACATCGAACTGTCTTAATTATCATTATGTCAATAAATCATGGCTTCAATGAGCTGTATGGTCCACCACATGATATTGCTGTTGCGATATGTTGTTCTGTTTTTATTCCCATAGTTTTAATAAACACTATGATCGCAAATAAATTATTCATAGGATTTTGCATTAAAAGCTGTTCTGCCTTTCCTTACAAGTACCTGTAAAATTTGTATTGGCATGGCCATGGGAGATATTGATAGCTTATGTAATTAGGACATATTAAATGGGAGTAGTGTGGCATGTTTACTTCTCATGGATTTCCATGAAAATGATTCATTTATCAATAACCTTACATTCATTTATTGGACTTTTTGTTCTTTAGAAATGGATTGGGAATGAAAAGAGGAAGCGCAAGGCTAGTGATGTTTTTACAAATGATCAGGATTGTCCAAAATCTGTGAAGCCAAAACGTTGTCCTAATGGCTACAATATATTTTGTTCCACAGTTATGAGATCAGGTAAATTTCTCTTAATACAGTAGGCAGTTAAATTACCATAGCACTTGGTGCACCTTCTACTTTTACATTTATTACCTTTATTAGTGTTTTGTCTGTTTATTCTTTTAATTTGATAAACTGTTACCACTTCTCGTGTTGCTAGTTACTAATTTTGAAATAATTTTCTTTCTTTGTAATAATGATATGTAGATGAATGTCAAGGTTTAACAAACCCAGAAAGACTGGAGTTTGCCGTCAAAAAATGGAATTCATTAACACCCGAGGAATCCAATGTATGGAAGGAAAAGGCCAAGCAGTTCATTGAAACTGATGTTAGCCAGTTAACACCCAAGCAACTGAAATACCAAATTTCCAAAACCAAAAAACAGTTAATTTCCCAGGTAGGAAAGATAAAAATTAAAGAGTTGAAAATTAGCAGACTGGTTGGGTATGCTATTTAACAATTATTCGCCAAAGGAGAAGTGATTATTGGTAATTTTTACCGAATCACTGAGACGAAGTCGAGGTAAGTATATTAATCATAATCACTGAGCCTGAGACGAATAATTATTTTGGTATAGTTTCTTTAGTAAAACATGTATAAAATACACTTCTTTAATAATACAGTTGATTTCGGAAAACTCATAGTAAGTAAAGACTTTAGTTTGTTAGCCATTTTTTTACAGTGAAAAAAGTTTTGAATAAATTTTGCAGACAATCTATTACCTTTCAAATCAAAGTTTGTGTACACTCTTTGACTTTGTATTAGCGTAGTTTTTCTCAATTTGTTAATTTTGGCAAAAGTATGAAACATCAAAACGACTTTCACTGGTGGACATTTTGAAAAAATGCCAACTAGTAAATAATCCTAGTAAATAATTCCTCATATTTACAACAATCAACCAATCAAAAGGCTTGAAAACCATTATTTACTAAAGAAATTATACTAAAATGGCTTATTTTCTGGTTAATATCCAACTGACTTACCTGCTATTAATCATATTAATTAAGTATTAATCATGACAGTATATTGTAGTTCAGCAGTCAAATAATGATATTTTAGGGTGTTAATGTAATTATTACACTTTTATAATGGGTTATTTAATTTTTATGTACCACTCTGCTAAACTCGGAATAACATAAAGTACCATGATCCTGGTATTATTCTAAATTTCAAAATGTTTCAATTTTATCATAGTTATCATATTTGGAATCTCTTGGGTGTGAAGCATCACTTTTGCTGCTAGATATGGAATCAGAAGTTCATTGCCTTGGTACAGATAAAGGTTTACGATATTTAACACAGAATAATGGACCGATAAAGTTTATGGAATTCTTTGGTATGCATCATAGTAATTCAATTTGTTGTGATCATGTTCCTGATCTGTAGTACTATTACAGAATGTGTTTTTTTTTAATTATCAATTAGTTATCCAGCAATAGTTAAATTAAGTACAAGGTGGCACTTTTATTGTTTCCCTGTCTGTGTATTAGGGAATTCTTATTTACCAATTACCATGTTAATGACAATCTGTGATCACTAATGGTAATGACTACATTTGAACAACCAGCCATTGGACTATGATTGTTTGAGTCTACCACTCGTTTGTACAAGAGTTGTACATTTATAAATTAGATTATTCACCACCCTACTGCCATTCTGCGTGAACATGCATTATACAATACATAAAAAACTGAACCCTTTCAAATCAAGTATAACTTATTGTAGCAGTTTAACAGCTCTAATTACTTTGACGTAATGGTTGTGTAACAACACAAGGTTGTGTAGTCGTGGGAAAAAACTGTGTGGATAACTTATGAGTTGTGTTTTAATTGACACATATTAACAAGGGATTAAAGCTGTCAAATTCCCACAATATACGCTATTGCTAATTTGAATTTGAAAGGGTTTATTTTTTAAGCACACTGTATGTAGTATTAATTGGAATTAATGAAATTTTGTATTAGAGTGCAATAAAACAGAGAAGTTTAGTGCATCTGATGTTGCGACGTTGTTCAACAGCAAATACCGTAAGTATTGTGTAACTAGTGTATTGTATGTTGCCTGCAAATGATCCCACGTGTCATGTAGTACATTACACCAAGCGAGATGCATTTTTTTTCATATTTAGCTGCTTATGCTTATTGGTTGAGCAAGTATACTTTACCGTTACCATTGATTATGCTTTCTGGTTCATCGTGTGTAGTTTAAATTTGCAAATAAATCAGCCTAGAGGTAGGTCTTCGCAAGATAGCCGACTGAATGATGTCACAACTCACAAGGTGGAAGCCATGAAAATGCCTAGCACACTTCTTAAACTTTGATTAAACTAATACAATTAAACTTTTTTATGTTTTAGGTCATTCTCCAGTAGAATTAAGGCTTGTTCCAATAAAATAGTGTGAAATATTCGGGGCAAGTTTGGGGCAGTTTCGCCTTTCCTTTTCTCCACCTGCACTGTCAAATGACATATATTAAAAGACAAATAAGGCCCAATAGTGAGGTGATTACACTGCACAGCCTCACACAGCGATTGTCAAAATGTAAAGAACAACCGTGATGCTACCAATCTTGATTTTTTTGACCGAGTAACGGCAAAAAATTTAAAAACCGTATGAGGGAGCAAGTTCATTCGAACTCTTTACGGAAATAGTCTACATAAGACGTTTTGTCGAATTCAAATTTTCTCGGATACAAAGTTCCCACAAACTTTTCCGAATTCGAAAGTTTCGGACTCATAATCTATCTGTGGTAATTTTGCCCCTAGTCTAAAAGGCAAAACGAATCTGATATCAAAACATCCCCGATTAGCGACGAATTTGGAATCTTTTGCCCTTTTGTTAACGGGGTCTAGGTCTAATCTGTAAATAAATGTCTTTTGCCTCCTCTATTTGTAGGCGAAGCTTCTGGCAAACCGTTAGCTCGTGTATCGTACCTTCATGGTGGATTTGAGGTGACCGGGGTGCCTGAAGGAGTGCCATTTAAAAAGCCCACAGCATATGGGAGTAACACAATACAGGCAATAATTAAAAATGCGGAAAAAATAAAATTCAATATTGTACCAAAGGAAGTTGGACTAACCCCATCGCGAGGACAAGAAACACTCACAGAAGCTGCTAAAGAAAGGTTGTTGAAGAAAATCATGGATGATCATAAGATTGCTGGATGTCTATCAAGAAAAACACGAATTTTTGAGCAAGATTTAGAAGTCATTAATCTTGACTTACTAGCAAACGAATTTCGGCTCTTGGTAACAGATTTAAGTGATCATTTTGAAAAAGATGCCATGCTATCCCTAATTTCAAACTACCAAAGTAGTTTGACTCATCAGGGTTATGTTTTACCTGTGTATACAGATACCGAAGAACCATACTGGTTATTCTACTTCCCTGGGGGCTCGTGTGAAATGGAGTCATTACATTCACAGGATAAGATTTGGGGATATTGGCTGGACAAGACGTCGAATTTAGAATACAGACTTCTCTTAAATCGTTCGTCGATTGTTGCTTTAAATGTGGTGTGCTATGATGGCGAGTTGGGATCGTTAAGGCTTAAGACTAATATTTCATTATGTGATGGTGTTTCAATCGTTCTTCCTTCAGACTTTAATGCATCTATTTTAAGATGTTTAAAGGAACAAGGATTTTTATGATTATATTGTAAAATACAGTAATAACTACATGATGTCGTCGCTACCTACGCAGTGTAATTACAATGTACGCTTACAAAATAATAAACATGTAATAAATGACTCAATGAGTTCTTGTTATGTAAAATAGACTTTTACCATTGTGACGTTTCATGATCACAGTATTATTTTACACTAATTCAGTAAAAGTTCCAGTGACTACTTTACATTTTTAACCAATAACGACGAACCACACCTAATTTTGAAGTTGTTAACTGCTGCCTATACTGTTGAGATATTGAAATAGATAATACCTGGTTTGTGGTTTATTTGAAAGACATATAGGCACATTACTACCAACAAAGTTCCTAAGCAAGCCGAAATACCAAAAAGCGAATGATTTGTGATTATCTATACTGTTAAATTGTACAGAAAAAAACAAAAAAATTACAGAAAAAAATATGAAATGTCACGTTCAACGATAAAAAAATGACTGGCGTTATCAGAAAGAGCACAAATTGTTATTGGTGCACGTGAATATAGTCCAGCAGCTAGGGAACGAAAACGACTGAAAACTCGCCCTATCAGGGAACAATTCCATTTTGGCTTTATATGATATCTTTTAGGAATGTTCAATGTATTTTTGGATGTTGGCAGCCTTCAAATTACTTGTGGGCTCCAAGCAACACGTTTTTCTTCATTTTTTCTGTAAAACTCTTATATAGTGAAATTTCATATTTCTTTGTTGAAAAAATAACTTGTATGATGAGAAAGTTCATAAAAAAGTACCTTAAGGCATAATTATGGTTACCTTGGTTTTTTAAATTCCTGTGGAGTTACGAGCTGTTGAAAACGTATTTTCGGACTTGTGCCCAGGAAATTTGCGTCATTTTTACATTTTCGACATCTTAAAGGACAAATAACTCAGTAACCGCTTGAAAAATCAAGATAGCCATAATAATGTCTTATATGTAGTTTTTTATGAACTTTTTAATGATACAAGCTATTATTTCAACAAACAAACATGAAATTTCATTAATTTTGGCTGTATAAGAGTCTTATAGAAGGGGAACGATATGGGGAACGTTAACCACAAAGCGTTATCCTATGTAAAAGTATAGATTGAAACCCACTCGTCTTTATTTCTTAAATATTGAAAGAAATAGAAGGACGAACACACTATCTATCCGCCATGTGGGCTATTCAAAAAGCCCATGACGTCACAACCAGGGTAGTTTTAAAAAAAGTGTTGAATGTTAAAATGCAACTAAACTTGTATGGATATATTTCTTTCGTGAACTGCGAAGTGTTTAAGAAAATTTCATGGAGATTGTACTGCTTGACAGCAAGTTTTATACTGTTTAGCCTAGTTGTGACGTCATTAAGAAAGACCTAATTCTACCAATAAGCAAATAAAAATATACAGTATTTCTATTTCACTTCAAGCAAAAAAAAATCACTGGAAGTTTCACTACAAAACTATTTGATAAAAAAGCTGTAGTTTAAGAGTCTTATGCTGATGCAAGTCATGTTTATTTCAGTCGGGTATCCAGAGGTACAAAAAAGCATGTTTACGTACCATATCGAGGGACAATTCCATTTTGGTTTAATCTTGTTCCTTTAAGGTTAGTGAGTATATTTCTGCATGTCGGCCGCTTTGACATTTCTTGTGGGCTCTTGCCAACACGTTTTTCTTCAATATTACCATAGAACTGGAATACTGTCAAAAAAGGTATTTCTGTAATACAAACTGTAATACAAGTTTAATTTAATTAATTAAAAAATAACTTGCATCATCAGAAAGCTCGTAAAAAAACAACATACAAGACTTTTAAATGATCAACTTAATTTTTCCAGTTCTTAGTGAGTTATGAGTTTATTTTTAAAACTAGTGCCCAGGATTTTTGCGGATTTTAGCATTTTTCGTAGTTTCAGGGATCATTAACTTGAAAACTGCTTAAAAAATCGAGGTGACTATTTAAATGTCTTATATGTATTTTTTATGAGCTTTGTGATGATTAAGTCATTTATACTTGAACTGAACTTGAAATATGACCCTTTTTGATAATAGAATAGTTTTATAGCAATTTTTCAGTAAATATGTTGGTAAGAGCCCCCAGAAGTTCAAACGTCGCCGACATGCAGAAATGTACTCACTGACCTTAAACGAGCAAGATAAAACCAAAATGGAATTGCCCCTCCATATCGTAAATACATCGGCCTCTACCTGCCGGACAATTTTTTTAATACAAAATTTTACACTTCTTTCCCTTGATCGGTATATATAACGTACTTAGGCGTTGCACAGTTATACATGTGAAAATGTTCGTTCATGTTAGGGATCGTTCATTATTTATACCTCAGGGGGCACAGAAGAGAAATTTAAAAAAGTATATATAAAAAAATTACCTAACCGCTCTGGGTGTTCAAATTTTTTTACCCAACCTCTAATAGAAACCCAAGATTTTTAACTCGAAATGACTGTTTTATTTGTTTTTGTCATTGCGTTTTTCATGTAGTTATTAACTGCGTTCGTTTATTAGCTATTATTATTCATTGTAATTGTAGTATGTTCTCGTATTCCCATTGGTCTTTTTTTCTCATCCAACCTTTTAGAGGTTTCAAAAATCAGTTACCCACCCAATTTCTCTTCGGTGCCCCCCTGAGGTATAAATAATGAACGGTCCTTTATGTCCCTGATAAACGGTAACGTAAAATAATAAGAACATTGAAAAACTCTAAAACAGGTTGGTTTAGAACTTTTATTTTCCATTGGGAAATATTTGCGCACCACCAAACCTCCTCTCCCCACCACTTATGGATGTCTGTATACAGCTCTGTTTTAGTCCGGCAGCTAGAGGCCGATATACTTACCATATCGAGGGGAAATTCCATTTTGGTTTTATCTTGTTCCTTTAAGGTTAGTAAATACATTTCTGAATGTTGGCCACGTTGAAATTTCTTGTAGGTTCTTCCCAACACGTTTTTCATCAATATTACTATAAAACTGTATTACTGTCAAAAAGGTGATATTTCAAGTCCAATTTAACAATAAACAGCTTACATCACCAGAAAGCTCCTAAAAACTACATATAAGACATTTAAATGGTTACCTCATTTTTCAAGCGGTTTTCAAGTTAATGATCCTTCAAACTACGACAAAATGTTAAAATCGCACAAAAATCCTGGGCACTAGTATAAAAATATGCTTTCAAAGGTTCATAACTCACTAAGAACTGGAAAAATTAAGGTAACCATGTAAGTGCCTTATTTGTAGTTTTTTACGAGCTTTCTGATGATGCAAGTTATTCTATCTAAAATTGAACTTGAAATATCACTTTTTTAACAGTAATACAGTTTTACCGTAATATCAACGAAAAAGGTGTTGGCAAGAGCCCACAAGAAATTTAACGCGGCCGACATGCAGAAATATACCCACTAACCTTAAAGGAACAAAATAAAACCATAATGGAATTGCCCCTCGATATGGTACGTAAACATGCTTCTTTGTACCTCTAGCTGTGACGAGAGGATGAGAGTCAGCCTAGTTGTTGACCAAGGACCCAGGGTAAAAGAGTTTTTTGGCCTAAGGCAAAAAAAGAATTGGGCAAGATAAACTCACATACGACATTAAAATATAGAGACTTTTTCACAGCTTTTTATAGCTAGGGAAGGGGGTGGAAAGTGTTCCACTAAACCCAACCCCTACCCCAGGCATTGACACGTCACAGGCAAAATTGTTGCTTGGTTGTAACTTTCTTTGTGTACGATACAGGAACTTTTTTGAAAGATAAGACAATCAACGAAAGAAGAAGAGTCTGCAAATAGTTTTATTTTGACATTCTTATTTCTTACTAGTAAAAGTTTATTTCACAAACTATCTTACAATTTATTAAAAATACATTGCATGTACATGTCATTCCACTCCTTCAGGTTATTGTTTTCTGAGCTCTAGTCTTCATGATCAGAGTCTGAGTCATTGTCTGAGAAATCAAGTAACTCTGGTTCTTCTTCAAGCTCAGTTTCCACAAGTTCACTCCCTAGCATAGTTTCGACATCAGTAGTAATTGACTTAAACAAGGCATGCTCTGCCTCAACTTTTCTTTCATTTATAGGTAAAATATCCAAGCGTTCATGTGTCAAGTATTCTGACAGTTTAGAATACAACGCACACAATGTGTTATTAATCTCGACAAGTTCTTTTCTTGCTATACAAATTGCTCCAGCAACTGCCTTCGGTTGTTGACCAGAATGTCCTGCCACGTAAGCATTTAATTTTTCCTTTCTCGTTATAAAATGCTTGAATAACCTTTCCACTTCCTGGATGAGCAGTTCTTGCTCTTCTTTGCATCTCTGTAGGAACTGGTGCAAATCAATAGCAGATCTCTTTATTGCAAATGGTATGTTGTCACTCGTGGGTTCGTGATGTAGATGCGAGTACAGTTGAGATTGGGGATCCTTCGCCTCATCAAATTGCATCTCCTCTGGAAGATCTTGAACCAAGTCTTCCAATGCGTTTAAAGATGCATTGTATTTCGTAACGGCAGCTTTAATTTTGTTTGTCTTCACGGTTATTTGTTTTGATAATTTGATGCTATAGCCTGCCCATCTACAATGCAATAAATGAATTGAAGTTTTCTTTAGTTAATAAACATTTTAAGCTTCGTCGCGTCATTACCTGCATATTTGTTTTTAATGAGATCAGGAACATCCTCTCAACAGCACAGGAGTAAGTCGTTTCTAACACCGACTCCTTTCTTCTCGTTTCCAAAGAAAGAGCTGCAGCTTTAAACTTCGTTTCGCCTGTCCTCCACCTTCTAGCCAACTTTTGTTGTTTCTCGATTTGTTTTACAGATTTTAAAACCCTGTCGTGTATAGAATATATGTAATTAGATAATTGTGTATTGGTAAAATTATTTCTATCCACGGAGCAGACAGGTATTACTTTTTTGTCTTTTTTACGACATCATTTAGCTGACTGTGATCGTCTTCTGCTGTATGTGCAATCTGTGCCCTAACAACGAACAAAAATATTGTTACAACTTTTTTCCATAATTTGTAGCAACATATACTTGCACGCTTAAATACTATACCTCAGTCGAAAAAGACAAAGCAGATTCTCAACATATCTTTGCTCCCACGTCAGTGGCTCAGTTCCCTTAGCTGAAAAAATACGATAACTTTCTAACTTTATACCTGTTCATCTTTTGTATTCACAACATTTTGTTATTTTATTGTTGCCAGGATACAGTGAGCACTTCCAGTTCAGTAAACACAAGAATTAAAATAAAATAATAAACTACTTACAGTTCCTATCCTGGATCTTTTTCTTCTCTTCTTCCTTCCAAATTTCAACAATATCCCCATCATAAGGAACTATACAAACAATATATGGGTACATATTGTTGTCCACTCAAGTAATGGAAAAGTATAATACTATTGTAGCAGTGATTTTTTAAATTTATGCATAACTCACTAGATAACTTAGAGAATAATTCTTCTAGTTGCACCAACGTAGTGCTAATTAAGGTTGGACACCTTTTGAGTTTCACTTGCAATGTTTGACCTGGAACAATGAACAGTTAAAATCCGACATGACTAAACAACATTCATACTACAATAATTTTCTAAATAATTGCAACAAAAAGCGTACGATGTCTCTGTACTCAAAATAAAGTATCAACTATCAACATACCAAATTGCTGAATCTGACGGGCACCATAGTGCAGTAAAGCATCAGTTAAAATATCTATACAGCGTCCAGCATTCATCTCTTTAGTCAGTGATGAGAAACCTCTTAAATATGACCAAAGTCTTTCAATACCTTCACCATCAGTTAGGCCATAACCGCTTTGGCGTCGTGGACTAAATTCAATCTGCAAGTCATGATTTTTACAATATGGCACTAAATAATTATAACCCTTTTCATAACTTCAAGTTGTAATAATCATTCATTTAGTTTATAGGCAAAAATTAAACTTGCATACCTGACAAGAAGACTTATGTCCATAGCAGTGAAAAATAGGAATTGCAAACTCAACTCTATTTAGTAGGTCTTGTCTTGAATTTTTCTTTAAAGAAGATTTAAGGCTGTATTATGGCAAATTGTAGACTTGAAATGTTATTCAATTTAGAAACCAGTAAATTTAATTAATCAATAAATAAATATTAGCTCTTATAGCCTTGAGAAGTATTGTTGACTGGTGACTACACAATACCCATTAATTAATCTTTTCGCATGCTTTATGTATTTGACACTTATGGGTAAAGATGCTTTTCCACAGTAAAACCCCAAAAATACTGGAAATTGGCTTGAGCAAAGGTAATAAATAAAAATATATGAGCTACCTTTAAATGAGTTGCCAGAGTGCAAGCAATGTCATATGTGATCTTTATCTGATTATCTTCACCTGCATTAGCAAGCATGCGTTGTATTTCATATACTGAGTAGGCGATTCTGTAAAACAGTAAAGAACAGAATATTGTAGAATGACCTAAATGACTCATCACTTGGCTTCAAAGATTATATATTAGCAGTAAGAATTCCAAAATGCTTATTATTTTGTAGCTTTACGGTTTACCATACCTTTCCCCATGCTTGATATTTATAAAACCTTTTGGATAATCGTGCCTGCACACGCGGCCAAATACACCTTTCTCATCATAGAGTTTGTTTTTTCCTTTTGATCGAATCATGCTGGTGATTTCACCAGCTTTGAATTCATTACAATCCTTGAAAATTAAAAGATATGGTCAACTGAATTCAAAGTTCGGTTTGAAAACTCAATTATGGTTCTATTTGAGATGAGGACCATATATGCATAACAAGTTTATCATAGGTAACTTACTGCTTCACCTTTTTTTGCACTGGCTGAATAATTTTCAACAAAGTCATCTACCTCAAGTTGGTCAGAAAATAAAGTCTGAGAGTGTCTTGGAGGTAAAGAACTTTTGCCGGCAGACTTTTTTCGGACCAACCCAAAACAAGCATCCATTGACTCAATGATTGTACCAGCTTCATTTTTCTTTTAGAAATATAAATAGAAATTCGAATAAAGTGTAATTAGTAACAGTGCAGTACAGTACAATAGATAACTAGCAAAAGCAGGTCAATAAAGGTATACCTTTGGACAAAGTGGACACATGGGTCCATTTCCTTCTTTTGCAACAGGAAAGCCAGATCTCAACTGGTATTGCTGATACCTATGCAAAATTGAAGAAAGATGTTATTAGGTAGCAATTCATAACATTAAATTGACTAAGTTGGTTAAAATAGGAAGTCCAGGGTATTTGTATTATTATAAACATTTAAATATTCTGGTCAGCAAACACCAAAATTACCGAAACTCATCAAATGAATCACTGCTCAGCATGGAATAAATATTCTTTATCTATAACACAAATTATTATAAATAGCATTAATAACTTAATGTATGGTACCTAAACCTACGTTTCATATATGTTAACTTAAGATGCCCAATAGTCCATGAAAAATTTTATCTCCTCCATAAAATGTTTTATAGTGAGTGCTGTAGCTTCATTTTAGGCACTGCACAGCTGTATAGCACTGTTATTTCAAAATACGTTTTGTCTTTTGTCTAATTATGAAGACAAGCAGCAGAGCTATGCAATAACCTGCACAAACTACAAAAAATTCTATGGCAAGAGAAGTACAATGTGCCATAATTTAGACTATTCAGCCACCTTAATGCCTAAGTAAACATTTGGCATTAGACAACAATATGTATACTTTTGAAAAATATCAGCATACCCATTTTGGCAATGTAGAATTTTCTGTCATAATTCCCAAGGCATCGCAAAATTTCCTTAATGAAACATGGCACTCCAACAGAAGAGCTTCAGCAAGCTCCATTAGTTTGATATGGAAGGCAACAAGAGGCCGTACAGCACTGCCTGGCCACAGATTCAACCGAACTAATGTTACTGCCTCTTCTTCACAGTTACAGAATAAAATTCGTTTTTGATGTTGACGTCCTAGAGAAGGAAAAATTGCGATAAAAAATTCTAAAAAAGGAATTTTATAATTATTTCTAAAGAGCCAATACAATTTAGATGTCACCTTTAGGGCCTGTTTATATGATTCCACTTAGCCAGGATGACATGAGAGGTGGGATCATTTTGATGTATTGAAGTAAGTCACCAGGCTTAAATGAAAGTTCAAACCACCAGTAAAGAAACTAAAATGTTGACTAGAAGATCTCATAATTGAAAAGGATTAGTATATTAAATCTACCCCTAGAAAATAGTCTATAATGTTTTGCTGAATCATCAGGCATGACTTATTTTAACACATCAAAATGATCCCAACTCTCATCTCATCCCTGTTAAAAAAATACACATATTGCCGCTTTGTGCCCTGTGGCAGGGAACAAATTTCGTCAAATTGTGTATATAGTGCTACCAAACACAAGGTCAATACATATAATTAGTAATTAACTCAAATCGATAACTGTGTTATATTTGGGTTGACCATCAAGCATTAAACATATAATGTGACTGAAACCCAGCTATAAACAAGCCCTTTAATAGCAGCTATATAATATTTAATTAATAAATAAAATTGCCTAAAGCCCTTACCATATTGATCTATACAAACAACATCCCTTGTATAAACGGATGAGCAACTTTGCTGATGCCTTTTCCCAAGTACAGCATGATTAGGAAAATATGGC
This sequence comes from Muricea muricata, assembly GCA_963855995.1. NCBI lineage: Eukaryota > Metazoa > Cnidaria > Anthozoa > Malacalcyonacea > Plexauridae > Muricea > Muricea muricata. Next base: position 17,983,783 of record OY979718.1, on the reverse strand, counting down.
ACTAAATTTCCATCCTGTAAAAATAAGGGGTATAAAAGATTTAAAAAAATTACTAGACAATATGCAGTGCAGGTTTAGCCGTTTAGCCAATGCGACTACCATGAAAGAAATTTCAATAAGTAATTATAACTACCTTCAGCTTTTCCATCACGTGGAAGTAATTCTTTTCTCGGTGGATGTTGTTAGCACAAGCTATACAAAAATACTGATTAAATCCACACTCCCAACAGCGAATTTCAACCTTCTTAATTTTGCATTCGCAACACATTTCCTCAGGAAAAAATGCCTCTTCTTCGACGCGTCCATTAAGCAGGCTTTCCCGTATACTTTCCCAACTGTAATATTGTTTTTCCCTTCGCCTTTCGTGTTGTGTTTTCTGGTCTCGATCATGGGTTTCTTCTGGAGTTGAACTCGAGCATTGCTCGTAATTTGTCGAGTCGATAAATTCCTGATTACAGGCTTTACTGAAATCAGCCTCAGTTTTTCGTGACAATACCTTCAACGGCAATCCAATTTGTCTTTTTTTCCCCGAAGTTGATGAGCATTGGACCCGGAATTTACAAGATTTAAACCGTTTTGCTGGACGATAGGTAGCTGAACGAGAAGCCATCTTGAAAAAATGCTCCGCCAAACAAGATGTGATCTGGGTACGACATTCGCGACGCTCTCAGATTGGTTAGATTATAATCTGGCCACGCTCGAATGGGTCGTTCTAAATTTTAGAATGCGCGCTTGAATGGTATTAGCCTGCGTGAGACGGGTGGGCATTTCTACAAAACTTTTGGAATAATGAGATCTATTATAGACGAAGAATGCACAATGTAGGTATTAACAGCGACTGGATATGTTGTGATCATACATTCAAATCAATAACGAATATTGGAATTTACCAACCTAATGGAAGTGGCGGTTTTAAATGGGTTAAGCAATTCAAATCGCTTTTTATCGTACTTAATGACATTGGCCAGGTTTTATCCTGGCAGTTTGCTGACGACACTTCTATGGATACGGTTTGTGAACTGTTGAGGGAAATCAAAACAAGGCTGGCTGTTAAAAAGGAAAATCTAAGGGAGATTTACGTTGATGACTGCTGCAAAGTCAGATACAAATTACAGGATATTTTTGGTCACGATGTTTTGGTTAAACTTGACTTGTTTCATGCTATGCAACGGATAACTAAAAAGGCTTCAAAAAGACACCCTTTATTTAACGACTTTGTCACATCCCTTAAGCATGTTTTCAGAAATTCGGATGACATTGGAGAGGTACGACTGCAAAGCACGCCCGAACCTCAGTTGATGCAAGATAATATCATTGCTTTTGTTGAACGTTGGAAGGACGTCACATCACAGAACGGCCAATTAATATTAACAACAAAGGTTTCTCAAGAAATTAATAAACTTAGAACTCACATTGGCAAGGGTTGCTTGTCTCGTATAAAACCCGGAAGAGGAACAAATCGGGATGAATCACTACATAAGAGAATAAATAGTTTTATGAAGTATTCAAAAGTTGGAGTTGAGTTGGCTTACGCACTTCTGATGTCAGAATTCGACCGTTACAACGAAGATATAAAAAGACCATCTGAGAGACAGAGTGTCCTACAGTATAAAACAGAATGTATCCTTGGTTCAAAAAATATGGCAACTGTTAAACCACCTAAGTATGGACTGCTTACATCGGAAAACCATAAATGCTCGCATCTGGAAGAGGAAGTAGAACAAGATGAAGACTTGGAAGGTGACATTGATGACAACGACATTGTAGAAATAATAGAAAAAGTTAAAGCACTCACCCAGATAATTGATGAAGTTGAACAAAAAAAAGTAAACAAAGCGATATTCAACGAACGTTTCATACCTTTTATGAATTCCGCAGCATCTCTGTTTCAATCACATACATTCACCAAACCTGGTTGTCCTGATTCCGAAGATGAATATGCCAGACATGCTGAAAGGCTTAATGCTGTAGTTCGAGGATGGGGATTTGAAACGTTGAGAACCGAAGGTGACGGAAATTGTTTCTTTTCTAGCGTAGCGATAGCATTATCGAAAATTATGAAAGAGGCTTCGAGTTCACAAAACATTGTAACACTCTTAGAAAACAGTGGTATCTGCGTTGATATGACGGTTCCTGACATCGCAAAAAGACTTCGTCAATTACTGGTAGGAGAATGGTTGAATAATTCTGATAGATATCAACCATTTTTGTCCTCATCATTACAGAGCCAGGCCCAGCTATTTTTACAGTCTGGTCATTTTATGGGAGAATTAGGCAATACAATGCCTCTTGCTTTATCTAACATATTATCATCGCCTATTATAGTATTTACATCCTTGCAAACAATGGCAGTGCTACTAATCAGTCCATCTTCGATGCAAAATGCACTCCCTGCAGTATACTTGGCTTTTAACCAATTTGGTGCCGGTCACTATGATGCAGTGATCAGTAATGACGCGAGCACGACGTTACAAGCACGCGAGCCTGTCAGTCAAAAAGATTCAGTTGTCGAAAACCATTTAAATACACCCCACCAAAAATGCTATTGCGGTAGAAAGTCCAACCTAGATAAATCTGCAAAACAAGCTTGTGTTGATCAAAAACATTATGCATCTCGTTGTCCTTGTTACAAGAATCAGTTAGGATGTCGTAACGGATGCTCGTGCAAACAATGTGAAAACCCATTTGGAAAGCGTGGGGCTGTGCTTAACAATCCATTAGCAATTTCTCCCACTATTCCAAGAAAAAGAGCAAAACACTCTTTAACAACAAAGTTAACTTCTGGAAAGGGGTTTATGGAAAAAATGGAAGCCAAAATTGAAAAGGTTTGGAATCGTGCAGAAATAATTGTATTTGAATGCCTCGTTCAGTTGTTGTCCAGTTTGCATATTGCATTATCATGTGGTAATGTTCAACGCTATTTTAATAAGATAGTCCGTCGAATTGATCAATTAGGTTACACTGCTGAAATCGTCGAGAAAAGTTTAGACGAGATTCGATTGCGGATTAGGGCTCATGATGAAGCACTTAAAGGGTGGTTGAATGGATATTATAACAAAGAAATGCAGTAGAGCTCATCACGTATATGTGAATAGAGAGACGGTTTAATATTGCACATTGATATTGGGATCTGTTTGCGATGTGGGAACTACGCTATTGTTGTGGATCTGTGACTGTAATCGATCCATGCACCACGATAATTAGAAATGGCAGGGTATGAAAATAGACGGCGCTGAAAGGTGGGTCTCCCGTGACCCGTTGCGCGCACGAATGTATAGCTTTCTGATTTGATTATAAGCCTGATTGAAATTTGGGGTCGGAAAACAGTACATCCGTGCGCGAAATATGAGAATATAAATGAAGGACGGGCGTATATGTGTAAATTGTTTCGTTCTTAAATATATAGGGCATGATAAAGTTCTACAACAGCAGGGTCGAATGAAGTACTTATCCGTTCACTTGTGTCATGAATTTAAAGCGCATGTGAAGCGAAATAAAAAATTTGCTGTTTTGTAACTGTCCTTGTGCTTTTAATGGCCCTCTATTCAGTGATATAATTTTTTTTTGCAAATTTACATGTGTAAAATACACAAGTGTAGTGAAATATCGACACATTAGTCAGCAGATATCTTTTAACTGACATCGCTTGAAACATTTGGACATGAATTTGTACCATAGCAAATGTGTTGCATTCACGGCACCAATAAAATGTTGTTTTGAAACTATGAAATATCAACCTCGTTCCCAGGGCATTTCCCAACCAAGGCTAAATGCCCTTGGAACGAGGTTGACGAAATATTGGTTATATTGTTATGTTACGCGCACGAATGTTTCGTTTTTTGATCCCAGTCCTAATCTCGTATTCAGATCTAAGAACGGACGTTCGATCGTGCGCGTAACATTACGAAATAACCGAAATATCACGCCACAGTAAAGTCTCTTCCCAAAATTAAGGCTGTGGCTTGATTGTCACTGTCATCTCAAATTAAGGCATAGCTTTAATTTCAAGGTATTCGGCCGCTCGATTCTCTTAAAAACGAAGCATGCGTGGTGTTAGAACTTAGAAGTACCACCGACCCCAAATCCAGTGTGACCAGATTTGGTACATTTTTTGACCAGATTCGGTCGGATGCGCTTCTCTAGTAGTTACGGTACAACAGATTTAAAGCCATGCCTAAATTTGAGATACTTTGACAATTAAGACACAGCCTTAATTTTGGCAAGAGATCACGTTGCACACTAAATGTGTTCGCAGAATGCTGGAAATGTAATTTCAGAGCTCTTAATTTAAAAAAAAATTCGACGAGCATCCCCCCGTAGCCCTCCCAAGAGTCACTAAGTATGAGCCCCCTTCCCCAGACAAAACCAAAACTCTACGCCTATAGTCGCCAGGATATACTGTGTGCTATCCCTTAGGAACTCTCAATTCCCAAAGGTTTTTTTATTGAACGGAGTATTCTCATTGTTGATTGGCCAAACGTAATTCAAGGCTAACCAATAAAATTTACACCTCCGAGCATATGATACACAACGGTGCTATATCGGGTGTTATTTTTATGCAAATGGAATTTTGAAAACCGTTGGTTTGCAAACAATTTCCAGCACCATATACACCAGACGTAATATAATAGTACGGAAATCATGTTAATTTCAGTGTCCCAAAGGCACCTGCGGGTTAAATGAGGCTTAACAATACTGACAACATTGTTCAGTGACAACATATTAAACAATGATTGGCAGCACAGCATTGTTCAATGCTGCTTTTTGCAATCCCGAACAGGTCGTGTGGTTTTTTTGTGTATTCGTGTGAGTCGCCTTGCGGGTAAGTATTTCATGCCACGCAGCTGCTGTGGATCCTTACGACACCCTTTTGGAAAACAAGGTAAGCCTACGCCGTTAATGTATCCTCCAATCATGTACTTGCATAATTACTGGCGGTGTTACCACTTAACCGAAAAATCCGTAATGATAGTTGATTTAAAAAAAAAGGCTGGCACGAGAAGACGATTGACTGATTATCAGCTCAAGACGACCATGTTTTGTGGCAGACCTAATATACAGTATGTATGAAGAAAGGTAATCGGACTTTGAAGTGCTCTAGCGCGCTCAATATTTAATCTACAAAAATCATTTTTTCAGAGTCGGAAAGACCAGGGGCCGGTTGCATAAAACTCTTAATCACTTTTTAATGACTGTTTTGCAGTTAAATAGCGATTAAGTACAAAATGTGTGGTTCTGACTGGTTGATTTTTCTACTAATCATAGTTAACTTAAATACAACCGGCCCAAGATGTTTTGCTATTGAACTTTTATAATAGGGAATTGAGCAAATACGAATCAAATAAAAACAGTCGGTCGAAATCGGATATTTCTACCTCCGAGCATTATTAAAGAAGCAAATAAGAAAAAGATCCAAAAATCAACTAACTATCACAATCAACAATTAACTTGGCAACCTATTTTACTATATCTAAGGTAAAACCAACCATTTAAATTCGCAAATGGGAGTAAATTTCAAAGACTATCAATGAATTCTGAAGGGCTGAAAGTTTTTTGCACGAAACGTAAACATTGCTTATTTAGACCTAATCTGGCTGGAAGACAGTGTTTTTCATGCTGGAAATGTCTGAGAAAACGACGAAGCATGTGGGATTGTTCACACCACCAAAATGCCTCTGAATTTGTTGGCAAACATTTTTGTTTCCTCGAAAAGGGATTATGTGTCTGTACCAACTGTAGTGTTTCTTGAGGTTGACAAACATATGGAAACATGGATAAAAAATCTTCAAAAGGGTGAATATCGAAAATAAAAGAGCATTGAACAATGCTGCGCTGCCATCATTGTTCAATGTTGTCAACAATGTTGATCAGTATTGTTAAGCCTGAATTAACCCGCAATCAGGTGGCTTTGGGACACTGAGATTAACATGATTTCCCGTCCAGACGTTATATTACGTCTGGTGTATATGGTGCTGGAAATTGTTTGCAAACCAACGGTTCTCAAAATTTTCCATTTGGATAAAAATAATTGTTTTCCGCGGTCTGCCTTTTACCACATCGCAGGCTCGGGGAACGAGATTGACCACACCCGTACTACTTCCGCTAATCGTTTCCTTTGCTTCCCTCTGCGAACTTGGTGCGGATGCTAACTGTAAGATCTTGAAACAATCGGCGATAAAAACCTACCGTGGAAAATGTAAGTATAAAAACATTGACGGTTTATTATATTTATAGAAACACATATTTTATATCTTGTTCTTGTTTTGAGTGCTTTTGAATGTATACTGATTTGTGCTTTTGGGATTCTACAGGGAGGGCCAGCCCTACTAGACGATATGCCTCGTGCTATTTGAAACAATACTCAGAAAAGGCGTTCACATGAGACGAGGGTCAGCCTCCCTATTATGCGAGATGTTGCTGTTGACAAGACGTAATCGCGCCTAGTGTAGGGCTGGAAATTTTCCATATAAACGTGTCAAGGAGGAGAGCTGTGATTCTAATAACATAGCGTAGGGAAGCCATTCAATGCTGTTTGTCACAGGGAGCCATCCTGACAAGAGGTCATTTCTCTGATAACACGTGTCTTTATTTCTCATTGTAACATCACTTCCCAACACTGAATTGTTATTTCATTTTGGGCCTTATAGAAAATTCTTGACAGGTACATAACATTTGGTTTTTGTGAATTGTGACGATACTTGTAAAAAAATTGCAGCAGTATTTGGTTTTTAAATCGATTAAAAAATCAAGTAAACGTTATAGACGTTGAGATTTATACTTGTGGAAATCTAACTTGAAATAAGTGTCGAATTGGGCATAAACTTATATAACATATAAATCTTGCACCCTTTTTAATCCTGGCCTTGGTTGGTGCGTTTAATTGTAGATCATGACAGAATCAAGTCAATCATCGACTTTATTGAAGAACACCAAGCAATTTAATGATAAAGGGCCAGTTGTTCGAAGTCCGTTTAGCTTAAACGGTGGATAAGTCAAATTTAAATCACACTCCCATTTATCTTGTGTACGACTGAACTTAAGTTTTAAACACTAAATATGTAGTTATATACATTAGTGTTTATTTAATGTTGAAATATTTTAACTTAGTTGCTCAATAAATACATAGAGTTGTTTGATATTTTAGACTTATCCACTGTTTAAGCTAAACGGGCTTCAAACAACCGGCCCAAGATGCCAATATAAAATAAAACTGCAAATGTTAGTTTGCTGTCGTCAGTTATCTGGTCTCCATCCGTATTTGCGCCAAATGGTCAGGTTTACACATCTAGTGCTTCATCAGTTTGGTGTACTTTACGGACTATAATACAGTAACGCTAAAATCTCCAAATTAGTACTTGCGCAAAAGGCGCTGGTTAGCAAATCACACATCAGTGAATGCTATTTCACGGATCACGGAAAAATCAAAAACTAGTTTCCCAAGGACAGAAAAATATCGATTCACGACTAATCACATGAAAGATATATCATCATATTCACGCTTGCACGCAATGCACAAATGGCTACTGATGTTGGAGCATAATTAGCATTTGCAAAATACGTTCATTTCATCAGCAACACGAAAATTTTTAGGATTTTGCTTTTCTTGTTGACTTTGTCGAAGAAAAACCACTGAAGTACACATTTGGTGCTATAATAGGCTTCCAAATGCTCTAGTGGAGGAAATGAGGGAGATTTGAATAAATTTTGGATTAAGAAAACAAATTAAACAAATTAGGCATTTTTAAATGGCGGGTGCCAGCTCTGACTGCTTCAAGTTAATGATCCGCAAAAACAAAAGGTCTTGTAAAGATTGAAAATTAATAATAACGTCATATAATTGTCACGTGTACTAGACCTTGTGTTTTTGCGGATCATTAATGCGAAGCATTGAGAGCTGTCAAATTAATACAATAGCACAATAGTTTGCAGATAATTTTTTAAAAAATTCTTCATTTGTGGCTTAAGCCCGTTTCCGCACTTTAACCCTTTAAGCGTATTCTACAGTGTGTATAAAAAAAAAGCTTAACCCTTCCAATGCGTACAAGACCTTTCATTTTTGCGGATCATTAACTCGGAGCAGTCATGCAGTGCTGTCAAATTACTACAAACGCTATAGCTAAGGGACGGACTATTAAATTTTTGAGGGGAGGGTTGGGCAATTTTTTTGTGCATGTTTTTTTTTCACCCGATCCGAACGTTGTATCCCAATAACATTATTGTCTCCAATAAATTATTGGGATTGTTAGGGTCAGGGTTGGGGTTTGGGTCAGGGTTCATTTTATATGGATGATATGACTGATGAAATGAATTCCAGTAACTCTTGGAATTATCAAACGTTGTAACTAGTAATTTTATTGGAATACAACGTTCGGATCGGTTGTTTTTTTTTCGTGGCAGTTAAACACGTTGAAATTTTTTTTCTACTACATTTTATTGCAAGATTTTTTCAACAGACACATATGTCCTTTTATTAATTCTCTTTTGTGGTATATATCCCACAAAAAATTCACATGTTGCGCTATTAAATTATATACCAGTTCAGTTATATACCAGATATATAACTGATTATGATATTAAGTTGATATACACTGGTACAGAAAAAGGCATAGAATTTGTGGAATGTACTGAGCTTGAATTAATAAACTAAAATTACAATGACTTTTGCGTCTTACCATTTATATTATTTGTTTTTAATATGCTATTCATGTTGCGTTATACCAAAAGTTCAGTAATGAACATTATTTGATAACTGATAACTTGCTACACTGGTGTGATTAATGTTGAAGGAACACTTTTAAAAAACTCATTTTTATTTAATGTTAATTTCCCTAAAATGTGACCAGGTGACCATTTTGGACAGAAATACATGCGAAACATACAATGTGAGCTATTTAATAATACAAAGATATTTTCCAGGGTTGGTAACTTGGCTTTTCTAAGGCCAAATAACTCGATTTTGGCTTTTTTATTTCTCGTTTGGCCTTGAAAAAATGTTTGGCCTTTTGGCTTTATTTTGGCTTTTTTATCGACTGACAAAATTTAAGTAAAAACTGTCAATGCCGTAGACACATTCGTGTAAATGCGCGTTATTTTGTGTATGTGTTCAACATAAAACTGTATCATTTTTTGTGAAGTTGAAGACTTTGGAACTTAAATTTAGAATACTTGAAATTAGCTGGACCAAATCTGATTGATACCATGTCAAAACATTGATGAAATTTGGCTCTTTTTCACTTTTTGGCTTTTTTGGAAAAAAAAATAAAATTTGGCCTTTTTTAAAACGCCATTTGGCTTTGTGCATGCGCAAAAGCCTAACAACCCTGATATTTTCGCCAATATATCATCTGGGATTTAACAACAGCGACCTTAAACAACTTGCTCGATTTTTTTTTAAATTTGTTTATTTGTGCGCGATATTTTTTCTTCCCATTTTTTTTCGTGCGCGAATTTTTTTTTGGTATTTGCTTAACCCTCCCCTCAAGAATTTAATGGTCCGTCCCAAATTTGAATTTGAAAGGTTAAGTCTTTTTTGATACACACTGTATTGTGTCAATATCATTAGTTCTGCTTGAGTGTTCACGAAACAATGAAATACGCTACATTTCGCTACGCTGAAGTGGAAAACGAGCTTTATTATACTTAATGATGAATTCGTACTCGAAATTTTAGTATTTTCCCATCTGTCATGCTTCAATTGGGTAGCATAAACTATAAACATAAGACCCCGTTTACACGGGACCGGGTCCGTGTGGTCTCGATATCTTGTTCTGTCAGTTTACTGTCATATTTGCTCTTATACCACTTTTCCTATCATATGCTTTAATTAAGTTCTGTAATATTATCACAAATTTAAGAGTCATGCTAGTCTTGAGACTTGGTGACCACACGGACCGGTCCCGTGTGAAATGGGTCTAAGATTAAACTGCACAGCTAAGCAGATTGAACAGAGTACTATGCAGAGGGCTCACTTTATGTCTTTCCTTATATGGTTTTGGCATAACGTAAATTTCCAGACTCGTTTTCTCATAGAGCAATGGATTTCCAGTATCCAAATTTATTGCCAGAATATTTTATGAAGACAAAAAAATCAATTAGTGGGCTTTTATTAGGCTAGGCTTATGCGCAGAAAAACCCGGTTACGCCTTTTTTGCTGAGTGAGCCCTTTGTATGTCTCCGTGGAATTATTACGGCATGCAAACGTCCAAGTCTAGTGAGTAGCGTGTATACTGATTTTTTTCAATCTAGCGGCTCAGCTCGCTATCTCATATGAACTAGAAGTCATCATCACACACATCGCGTTAACCAGGGTAATATAAACAGGCCCTCACAAACAGTTTAAGTATCCTACAATGCAAGTTTAAATTGAAAAACTCAGAGAACACATCAGTAAAAAAAATACCAAATGGTAGAAGCTGTCAAGCGAGAAATACCGAAAGCAAACTGTTGCTAATTCAGCTTGAACTTTTTTTTTAAAATACGAATATCAAAATAAATTGTTAGAAATAAAACGCGGATGCAGATATACATATGAAAATGGAAAGTGTGGACAGGGGATAAAATGGGAATAGAAAATGCGGATAGGGGATAAAACACGAATAGGGGATAATCAATGGTAGTTGAACTTACTTATATAGTTGATATTAGTTTGACAAGTAGGCCTAGCTAAATAATTTCATACAACTTTGACGAGTCATTCTAAAATATACCAGCATCCGAGGTTTTTGTGTAAAAATAACTATTTTTGGACATGTAATGTATTATAAACAGTACATCAAAGATAACTTAGCATTGATGTATACGTAGCTTTAGTGAAATGCAGTGTTAAAAAACATTTTGAAAAGATAATCCGGATATAATTGAACATCGTGCTTTGAATAGCAGGAGGTAAAGATTTTGTAACTTTATATAACTAACTTCATTATTGTATTATTTTACAGTGAAGAATAATACAAACCAACCGGCGACAAACGCGAGCCTTCAAAATTCGTAGTCTGCGGTGTATATAACAACATATCAAGTTAATAAAGAACACTTATGATCATTTATTAATGCACAAAACTTACATCAAAACAAACTTATTACAGTTTGTTTTCCACTATCCCATCACACTTTGCGTCTAACCCCCCGCTTTGCTTGCGTTTTATCTTCCACTTCACATTTTTTCTGGTGGGGGTGTTATGGCTCCGCGTTTTATCATGACTATATTATATTTAGGTTACTTGTATATTTGCATGGCGAACATCAAATATCAGTTTAAACTGTGGATTTTATAGTTTCCCATACATTTTGTTCAATATCGTATATTTTATTCATATATATGATGAAAAATAGAGGAGGACAGTATTGTTACTTGCGTATTTATGTTACGCGATAATATTTAACCTTTTTGTCTATTCTATCTGTAGATGTATCAGCACAAAGTAAGAAACAAATCCTTTCAACCAGAGATACCCATCTCAGGTATAAAAGAAGTGATTAAAGAAGCTCGTAGCGTCTCCGTTCCTTGGGATTCAATTTCTCCAGCCATTAAAACCTGGTTGGAAGCAATGGCAGGGTCCGTCAACACCCAACCAGAATTTTTACTTTTGGCAGCGTTGAGTGCGACATCATGTTTGATGGGCCCAGATTGTGTCTTTCATGTTAGAGATCGACATCAAGAGCGATGTAATATTTTCACGATATGTTTGTGCGAACCTGGAACAGGAAAGACACAAGCATACAAAATTGCGATTGAAGATCCCCTTGATGGACTACCTATTGAAATATTAGTTCACGATTATACCTCGAAAGGATTATTCGAACACTTGAAGAGTAGAGAAGGACGTGCTTTAGTTTGTCACGCTGAAATGACGAGTTTTTTCGAGAACCTCCTCAAAAAACAGAGCGAAGGAGGCGGCGAACGCCAAATGTTTTGCCGCTTCCATGATGGAAATTCTAAGATCATTAGAACCTCTCATGGAAAGGGCGGCAAAAAGGAGGAGGTTAAAGACGAAAGAGAGCAGCTCGATAAAGCATGTCTTGTCATTGGGGGGTTTTCACAACCTCAACCATACATAAATCTGCATCAGCAGCTTGGTTCTTGCGATGACGGTTTCCTCGACCGAATTAGCACATGCATTGTCAATTCAGTAATCCTGAAAGAGTGAGAAATACAGCAGTGGAATGAAGTACTGGATACGTTTAGCATTACAACATTTGATGGTATGGATTAATTTACTAGTATTGATAGATGGCATTGATCCAAGAATAATTAATAATTTATCTTTATTTGACCTTTATTTCACCCTCCCTAAAAAGATAGGATCAGAACTTGGCATTAGAACTGATAATTGCCGAGGCTATAATGTTGACCAGAGTATTTAATTCTACATTGTCACTCAATGTCAGGTGCCAGATAACACACTATATATGTATATATGTATATATGTATATATGTATATATATATATATATATATATATATATATATATATATATATATATATATATATATATATATATATATATATATATATATATATATATATATATATATATATATATATATATATACAGTGTGTTAAGTTAAGTAATATAATAAATGTGTATGTAGTGCATCTTTTGTGTTAAATAATTTCTCTTTCCAAAAATTATAGATGTTTACAAAAAAATTTATGAGGCTCATTCAAATCAACCAACCAAATATGAATTTTCTGTGCCAGCGAAAGAAATTTATGAAACATTCTCTGATGAAATTGTTGAGGAAATGAACAGACAACTGGCAGAAGATATAGTAATTCAAAACAATATGTCGAAGGACAGAAAGATTTTTATCAGGTAGAAAGTCAACCTCGTTCCCAGGGCCTTTTCTTAAATTGGGGAAGGGAAAAGGCCCTGGCATCGGCTGGTCTATTTTGTAATCCCATTGGCTCATTCAAACTGCAATTAAATAATTTAAGAGTAAATAATTTATTCATAAAATACAACTGAAGAGAGATTTAAATCATTTAAACCCTTTGCTTAGTTTGTTTATGTAGCTTTAAATCACTTATTCGGCTGACTCTTAGCACTCTTCGTACAAAGTCATATACGTAGAATATCCGTATGCTTCATTATCGGAATTTGATGAAGGTACAGGGACAACTTATACATGTTATCAGCTCACACACAGCAATCTTCTAAACAAGTTTTAACTGTATTATACCTACTAAGCACTTACTCTACCAGGTTCAACATATTACTTTCATTGGGCATTGTAGTGTCATATATACAGCTGAAGATGTAGAGCCAGCTATAGTCCGTAGAAGGTTGCTTTTATAGGAAGTTATTTACCTTAAAGCTAGCTGTATTGCTAGCTTCTCTGATTTATTATTTATGCAAACACTCACAGAGACCACAGAAATTAACATATTCTTACACCCAGATATTCTGGGTGTTATGTGACCAGCCGATGCCAGGGCCTTTTCCCTTCCCTAATTTAAGAAAAGGCCCTGGGATCGAGGTTAGTGGAAAGTGTTTCTGGGATATCATTACTATAATTGCAACATGTATATATGCAATGTGTAATATTCAAATTTGATAAATGCTTATAATAGAATTTGCACCTTCTTTTATAGGCTTTGTGGGGTAATTCATGTGCTGTTCTACACACTCCACTACTTTCTCAATGATCGCGACACAATCGAATCTGAAGAATTTGGCATACCAGAGCAGGTGTCCCACGAAACTGCCCAAACTGTTCTGGAACTTGTTCGGTACTTTTCCAAACAGCGTGCTATCCTAAACAAGGTACATGTGGTGATTACTGGTTGTTCACTATTATAAGGCCCTTACCGAGGAATAAAACTAAGAAAACAGTGTTGAAAAACGAGAAGGCTTTTACGTACAGTTTGAGATGTTCGGTATGCTGGTAATAAACAATTTCAAGGCCATTATATTGTTTCTCAAATGAACTTAAATTTCTCTAGTTAGTAACATGGGACTGAGAAAAATCAAAGTTCAATTTCAGCCGTGTTTTTAAAGTCTCAGCCAATCAGGGCCAAGTAATTTTACCCTAAACTAAGCAAAAGTTTCACCTCAGTAGCCAATCATATTTTAGTACTTTTGCCTTTTGTTTTGTTCTTAAATTCCACCCTACAATGCCATTATAGCCAAGTTCGGTACCAGTCTTTCTATGAACTTCGAATCCGACACGAAATATATTTGAGTTAAATTATTGAGGTCTAGTACATTCATTTTGAAATCAATGGTATTTCCAGCATTCTGATTGGTCAAAAATAGTGCGATTAATCCCCAAATCTCATCATTTTGGGTGCGATTAAAAAATGGCTCATTAATCGCATCTTTTTAGATCACAATTGCATATGGCAACAAAACAAATCAAACTGCATGCGTTCAATTTACCAAATAAATTTTAAAAACATCTGATCATGGTGACAAAAGAGCAAAATAAACAAATTTCATATCACCTATACTGCTATGTACTCTGACATTTCTCAGGCAGTCAAAGGCTAGTACACAAGCACTGAAAAACAGATAAAACACTAGCTAAGTTGCTAAACAAATCAAACGATTCTACACATTACAGAAATATAACCTTTGTGAATAACATTGAATAACTAGTACAAGCTCGAAATGCAATATGGCAGTGACAAGTGAGTGAAGTGAGTCCAGATAAATTTAATATGTTTTAGCTCAAAAATCCGTTGTTGAATCCTCTTAAATCACGAATAAAGCTGATAGAATGTTTAAACTAACCTTGCTACTCGTTTGGCCAAGATTTTATGCACAAACAAGTTCATTATCTTCTCCATTTGTTAAATACCTGTACACCTCCTTCGATTTTGTTCGCTTGTTGCTATGCTACCGCGCGAAGAAGAACCGGAAGGAAGGCGGGAGGTGTGTCTTGTTTTAGATTTCACAATGAATATAATAAATAATGGTAATTGCACTTCGTGTCGGGCAATTTTGGTCTGAAATCAAACTTGAGATTACAAATCGCACTCCCGCTTCGCGGTCGTGCGATTTTGTAATCACGCGCTTGATTTCAGACCAAATTGCACTCCACTCAGTGCCAATTACAATTATTTATCACCGTGGTATGAAAGCACCAATATTATCAATGGGTTTGAGGAGTATTTTTGATAAATTTTGTTTGCATTTTTTTTTCGTTCAGGGCAAAGTCAAACAAGGTTTGTCTGCTGGAAAAGATGACAATATAAATGTCAATGATGAAAATGTATTTGCTCAGATAGGAAACACTCTTTGTGATGCATGCAACGGGAAAAAACCAGAAGAGGTAAACATTGAATGAGGTTGAGCATAAAATAAATCATTTTGAAAACGAGAATTATTATGTGCGCATGTTAATCGTGAAACAAACCGTTTAAGGCCTTGGTAACTCGCCTTATATGTATATCTTGTGAAAACTGTCTGTGCTCTTAAAAGAATGAAAAACAGTAGCGAATCAAATAGCATTTTTGGATTATCCACGAAGATATAGGTACTTTCACAACTAGTACTGGAAAGGATAAAACAGAATTCAAGAAACAATAAGAGAAAAGGCCCTAGTAATTAGTGTGGGGTCGGGAAAAATACACGTGTTTTATACGAGTTAAAACAAAATCATCACGTAACAAAATAAAAGCCAGTCAGTTGAATTTAATCAAAGCAAATATAAAAGTATACTACGCGACAAACAGGACAAATACGCAGGACAATATAGGGGAAAAACAAGGAAAAGAAACACAATCAATGTCAGCAAAAACAGGTGAAAATTAAATGTAGCAAGAGCATTGATTAATACCAAGAATGTGGTCAGTGTCAATGTGTCATGCAACTTTTAAAAACTTGGCAGATGTTTTTGCATTAACAAGTATAAAAACTGGCGTTTTTTTCAGTGACCTCCTACTTCTAATTTTCCGATGAAGGACTTTCTCAAAACGGCGAATTTGGCTTGATCGTTCCAGAACGTGAAAAAACCTACACCTTTCGTGTATTTTTGATTACCTAGAGTGAAAACGTTAGTTCAAAATATGTTTGGTTTGTTTTGAAAAACCGTCTAACTCGGTTTCCTTTGATATCTGTCATCAGTAAAACGTCATAATATGCCACTTTTATTTTTTTTCCATAATCCATTCTGACTGCAATCGTGTAACACTGCATGAATGTAGTTGCACTTTTTCAGGCCTTCTCGAATAACTGAGGTGGCTTGAACCACTTGAGAAGGCTTAGCGAAATTTATTCTGATCTTATCTTGCAACTTGAAAGCATGAGATGGATCACACAAAGTAATGCTTACCTAAATTTTTGCCAGTATTTGTATTTCATAGGTTACACGAAAACATCGATGTAAATTAGTAATATGCAATGTTACTGGAAGGCAAAACAGTGTCAAGGGCAGGTTTTAGAATTGTGCTAGGCCTTCTCGCTCAGTGTTCTCGCTTGCCGCCCATCAGAGGCCGCGGAACAGGGGGGCACGGTGCCCTACGTTTTGAAAACAAGAAAATTTGCCCTTTTTGATACTCAATAGTCAATAATTTTATACTTTGTTGCAATGTTAAGTACACGTTTGTTGCATTAAATAAATATACAGTAATGACCTTTTAAAATTATATTATTTAAAAAATACCACATCATTTTATGATACGATGCCTTTACATTGTAGCTTATGAATTATCTTTTGTTGCCATTGCTATTGCGACAAAATAAAGAATAAAAAATATCATGATCTATACGAGTATCTGCGTAGAGGACCTGCCGTACTGGGCGGGGATCTAAAAACAAAAAATGTAGATACAGCCTGTCGTGGCAGGTACCCTTTTTAGGCCATGCCCCCCCCCTGCCAGCACTTTTCAGATGCTTCCGCAGCCCACCCGTATGTACATTTGTCAACTTGCACACCCTGTCAAAATTTTATTACGTTTTTATCCTCTCTACTCCGATCCTAAAATAGATACGTTTAACGTTTTGAAGTTTTCAGTTAGTATATATGTAGTATTGATTATCTCTATTTATTGTTTGGTAGATAGCTGCCTTTGTCCGAAGTACAACGCTTGGTCACGTTCCGGCCGTAGCCATTCGATGGAATGAAATCCCGGGAAAAGTTCCTTTAACAAAGAGCGAACTCTTTGCCCATCTATCATGCCATAGAGATTTGTGCACATTGTCATGCACTAGAGATATGATGCAGAAGGATGGTAAAAGCAAAAACGTTCGCTGTGTTGCTGTGAAGATTGCTGCCTTCTCTAAGAAGATGCAACGATCACTTTTTGAAGGTAAAGGACTTCTAAATGTACCCATGTTAGATTTGTTTAGTTTAATTCGGTCAAATAATAAATATTTACCAGAAATTAAAACGTTCTAACACCTTAACACAAATCTTTGGCAATTAACAATTCTTTTGTCTTTTACAAGTTATTCCAGATTTGACATGGCAGCCAGAAGAGAACGATATGACAGACGAATGCGAGGAGATAAGTAAAATGGCCATGAATGTCGATGATGAAAACCAGCCACCCCAGCTAAAAGATGAAGAGATCCATCTAATCACGAAGTCAGATGACAAGGGTACATCATCAAATGAACAACAAAACAAATTGCCCGAAAACCAGCCTCTCCAGCTAAAAGATCAAGAAATGCCCCCAATCACGAAGTCAGGTGACAAGGGCACATCGTCAAATGACCAACAAAACGAATTACCAGTTGATAAGCCACTCCAGCTAAAAGATCAGGAGATACATGTAGTCACAAAGTCGGGTGACAAGGGCACATCATCAATTGACCAACAAAAAGAATTGCCACTGAATAAGCCACTCCAGCTAAACGATCAAGAAATACCTCCAATCGGGAAGTCAGGTGACAAGGCCACATCATCAAGTAACCAAAAAAAAAGAAAAACACCCTTTGACAGTCTTAAAGATAGCTTATCTGCCAACGAAAAGGTAGATGGAAAACGACAACGTAAACCGCGCAGTATTGATGATTGAGAACTTGGCATTCACTTCAGTGACTGTAGAGCCTGTTCCTGACACTAGAATAAGTGCGAGCAGTGGCGTAGCCGGTGTCGATAATTGGAGAAGCGAATATTCATATATCGTGCTCTGCATCATTAATTTCTTTTGAAATCCATTGTTGATAAGGTTTGTCAACACAAATATATGAATACTCGCCCCTCTGTGAACACAAATATATGAATACTCGGCCAATTATCGACGCTAGCTACGCCACTGCGTGCAAGTAAAAAAAAACAAGGGGAATAAATTAAATATAAGGTAATAAAGATCAACGAAATAAAGATCAACCTACATATAAGCCCGGTTTAAAGCCGCATTTACTTGCGCCGAATTAATAAAGAATTGATTGTATTCTTGGGTTTCGCGTGATGTCGTAAATTTCAGTCAAGTCTGAATCGACACACAACCGTCAGATTAAATTAAATGTTCACGGTATGTGTTGGCCTATCAGCTAGCAGACAGATTTTTCTTGATTTATATGAAATGTATTCAAAATTACTTCGCCAAATTAGATCTATAAAATCCTGCAGGGTAAACGCTAGCTAACTGAAGTTTAAACCGCTAGCCATGTTGATTGTTGACCTTTGTTTTGCATTTATGCTTGTGTCATAGCGCAGTCAATGGCAGTTCATGTAATAATGTACACTGATGTAAGAAATCAAGTGACAGTAGTGCGTCACGATAGTGTTTTGTTTCGTTAAAACTGGCTTCCACACAGGGAAACTCTCCTTAAAATACCTGTAAGTTCCCAGCTAGAACTCACTGTTAACACAGGGTTTAGTACTTAAATGGTTGCGTATTTAGTTGGGTTAGCCCCTTTGGGGGCTCTTTTTGGCATGATGTTACCTAAAAATTGAAACGGTAATCTAAAAACTGTAATATAACTTTTAAAAAGAAATAAATTTGAAATTGTTTTTCCAATTTAGATTTCTTGTGAAAAAGCCATGTATAAATCTAATATAGATGAAGTCTTAATCACGAGATAATGCTAGAAATATAACATCATTACACCTGGCCAATAAATTACATTTTAGCTAATATTAATAATGATTATCAAATCAAGTATCCAGAGTTATCTTCGAAAAACTTAGCTTTCAGTTTCCACTTTTTGCGAGTACTAGAATAACAATGCGTAGATTCCTGTTGCTTAGGATAACCAGTCCAGACACGTTTTATGCATAACGTCCACAACAAACAAGATCTGGATGTGAAGTTACGGAAAACGCCTTTTTATTCTTATTTTAGGCTCCGCTCCTGTTAAGGATCATCTTTTGCGTTCATTCCTTGAATCAATTGGTTATTAACCACTATTACATGATATTAACTGCCTCCTCCGCAGGTTCTTAATAAGGCCAATATATAATTTGATACGCATACAGTATAGATATAGAGCCCATCATCCCCAAGTACTTTGAGCTGCTGAACTATATACATTACTGTATTAAACAACTTTGAGCTATATACATAACTGTGTTAAACTTAAACGTACTTTGAAAAGTACTAAAATAAAAAGCGACTGGGGACGAGGCAGTGATATTAAGGCTTTGTTTCAAAGATCCTGCCAAGATCTCTTCTTCGCAGTTATCAGCTACACATCTATTTATAGATGTTGTCTACACATCTATTTATGCATGTTGCAAATTGAGGAAACTGAACTAGGGGATTCCAAACTATGTTTGGAAAGACATTGCCTGAGATCTTCGTACGCTGTTCGATCGTAGATATACATAATGCGCGCTATAGGAAACACACACGGGTGACCATGGTTCTGCGGTTCTGTTCACACACACACGGCCAAACATCCTTACCATTTCATGCAAATATGAAAACCATTCTAAACGGATACCAACACAATTTCCCAAACAAATCATTTTGTTAGCTTAAAAACTTGAAAAGCTACAACTACCAACATTTTATGCCAAGTTACACCTCGGTTTGCTTCGGCTTAGTATCGGCTTTCCTTCGCAGTATTTATGCTTCCAAGCCGGAAATTCAACAAAACACCACAAAGTACAAACGCCACCAACACTACAAACGCCAACACAGTACAAACGCAACAACAGTACAAACGCCAACAACACTACAAACGCCAACAACACTACAAACGCCAACAACACTACAAACGCCAACAACAGTACAAACGCCAACAACACTACAAACGCCAACAACAGTACAAACGCCAACAACACTACAAACGCCAACAACACTACAAACGCCAAAAACAGTACAAACGCCAAAAACACTACAAACGCCAACAACACTACAAACGCCAACAACACTACAAACGCCAACAACACTACAAACGCCAACAGCACTACAAACGCCAACAACACTGCAAACGCCAACAACACTGCAAACGCCAAGAACGCTACAAACGCCAACAACAGTACAAACGCCAACAACACTACAAACGCCAACAACACTGCAAACGCCAACAACACTGCAAACGCCAACAACACTGCAAACGCCAAGAACACTACAAACGCCAACAACACTACAAACGCCAACAACACTACAAACGCCAACAACACTACAAACGCCAACAACACTAAAAACGCCAACAACACTAAAAACGCCAACAACACTAAAAACGCCAACAACACTAAAAACGCCAACAACACTACAAACGCCAACAACACTACAAACGCCAACAACACTACAAACGCCAACAACACTACAAACGCCAAAAACAGTACAAACGCCAACAACACTACAAACGCCAACAACACTACAAACGCCAACAACACTACAAACGCCAACAACACTACAAACGCCAACAGCACTACAAACGCCAACAACACTGCAAACGCCAACAACACTGCAAACGCCAACAACACTACAAACGCCAACAACACTACAAACGCCAACAACACTACAAACGCCAAAAACAGTACAAACGCCAAAAACACTACAAACGCCAACAACACTACAAACGCCAAGAACGCTACAAACGCCAACAACAGTACAAACGCCAACAACACTACAAACGCCAACAACACTACAAACGCCAAGAACGCTACAAACGCCAAGAACGCTACAAACGCCAACAACAGTACAAACGCCAACAACACTACAAACGCCAAGAACGCTACAAACGCCAACAACACTACAAACGCCAAAAACAGTACAAACGCCAAAAACACTACAAACGCCAACAACACTACAAACGCCAACAACACTACAAACGCCAACAACACTACAAACGCCAACAGCACTACAAACGCCAACAACACTGCAAACGCCAACAACACTGCAAACGCCAACAACACTACAAACGCCAACAACACTACAAACGCCAACAACACTACAAACGCCAAAAACAGTACAAACGCCAAAAACACTACAAACGCCAACAACACTACAAACGCCAAGAACGCTACAAACGCCAACAACAGTACAAACGCCAACAACACTACAAACGCCAAAAACAGTACAAACGCCAAGAACGCTACAAACGCCAAGAACGCTACAAACGCCAAGAACGCTACAAACGCCAAGAACGCTACAAACGCCAACAACAGTACAAACGCCAACAACACTACAAACGCCAACAACAGTACAAACGCCAAGAACGCTACAAACGCCAAGAACGCTACAAACGCCAAGAACGCTACAAACGCCAACAACAGTACAAACGTCAACAACAGTACAAGTACAAACGCCAACAACAGTACAAACGCCAACAACAGTACAAACGCCAACAACACTACAAACGCCAACAACAGTACAAACGCCAAGAACACTACAAACGCCAAGAACACTACAAACGCCAACAACACTACAAACGCCAAGAACACTACAAACGCCAAGAACACTACAAACGCCAACAACACTACAAACGCCAACAACACTACAAACGCCAACAGCACTACAAACGCCAACAACACTGCAAACGCCAACAACACTGCAAACGCCAAGAACGCTACAAACGCCAACAACAGTACAAACGCCAACAACACTACAAACGCCAACAACACTGCAAACGCCAACAACACTGCAAACGCCAACAACACTGCAAACGCCAAGAACACTACAAACGCCAACAACACTACAAACGCCAACAACACTACAAACGCCAACAACACTACAAACGCCAACAACACTAAAAACGCCAACAACACTACAAACGCCAACAACACTACAAACGCCAACAACACTACAAACGCCAACAACACTACAAACGCCAAAAACAGTACAAACGCCAACAACACTACAAACGCCAACAACACTACAAACGCCAACAACACTACAAACGCCAACAACACTACAAACGCCAACAGCACTACAAACGCCAACAACACTGCAAACGCCAACAACACTGCAAACGCCAACAACACTACAAACGCCAACAACACTACAAACGCCAACAACACTACAAACGCCAAGAACACTACAAACGCCAACAACACTACAAACGCCAACAACACTACAAACGCCAACAACACTACAAACGCCAAGAACGCTACAAACGCCAACAACAGTACAAACGCCAACAACACTACAAACGCCAACAACAGTACAAACGCCAAGAACGCTACAAACGCCAAGAACGCTACAAACGCCAACAACAGTACAAACGCCAACAACACTACAAACGCCAACAACACTACAAACGCCAAGAACGCTACAAACGCCAACAACACTACAAACGCCAAAAACAGTACAAACGCCAAAAACACTACAAACGCCAACAACACTACAAACGCCAACAACACTACAAACGCCAACAACACTACAAACGCCAACAGCACTACAAACGCCAACAACACTGCAAACGCCAACAACACTGCAAACGCCAACAACACTACAAACGCCAACAACACTACAAACGCCAACAACACTACAAACGCCAAAAACAGTACAAACGCCAAAAACACTACAAACGCCAACAACACTACAAACGCCAAGAACGCTACAAACGCCAACAACAGTACAAACGCCAACAACACTACAAACGCCAAAAACAGTACAAACGCCAAGAACGCTACAAACGCCAAGAACGCTACAAACGCCAAGAACGCTACAAACGCCAAGAACGCTACAAACGCCAACAACAGTACAAACGCCAACAACACTACAAACGCCAACAACAGTACAAACGCCAAGAACGCTACAAACGCCAAGAACGCTACAAACGCCAAGAACGCTACAAACGCCAACAACAGTACAAACGTCAACAACAGTACAAGTACAAACGCCAACAACAGTACAAACGCCAACAACAGTACAAACGCCAACAACACTACAAACGCCAACAACAGTACAAACGCCAAGAACACTACAAACGCCAAGAACACTACAAACGCCAACAACACTACAAACGCCAAGAACACTACAAACGCCAAGAACACTACAAACGCCAACAACACTACAAACGCCAACAACACTACAAACGCCAACAGCACTACAAACGCCAACAACACTGCAAACGCCAACAACACTGCAAACGCCAAGAACGCTACAAACGCCAACAACAGTACAAACGCCAACAACACTACAAACGCCAACAACACTGCAAACGCCAACAACACTGCAAACGCCAACAACACTGCAAACGCCAAGAACACTACAAACGCCAACAACACTACAAACGCCAACAACACTACAAACGCCAACAACACTACAAACGCCAACAACACTAAAAACGCCAACAACACTAAAAACGCCAACAACACTAAAAACGCCAACAACACTAAAAACGCCAACAACACTACAAACGCCAACAACACTACAAACGCCAACAACACTACAAACGCCAACAACACTACAAACGCCAAAAACAGTACAAACGCCAACAACACTACAAACGCCAACAACACTACAAACGCCAACAACACTACAAACGCCAACAACACTACAAACGCCAACAGCACTACAAACGCCAACAACACTGCAAACGCCAACAACACTGCAAACGCCAACAACACTACAAACGCCAACAACACTACAAACGCCAACAACACTACAAACGCCAACAACAGTACAAACGCCAAGAACGCTACAAACGCCAAGAACGCTACAAACGCCAAGAACGCTACAAACGCCAACAACAGTACAAACGTCAACAACAGTACAAACGCCAACAACAGTACAAACGCCAACAACAGTACAAACGCCAACAACAGTACAAACGCCAACAACAGTACAAACGCCAAGAACACTACAAACGCCAACAACAGTACAAACGCCAACAACACTACAAACGCCAAGAACACTACAAACGCCAAGAACACTACAAACGCCAACAACACTACAAACGCCAACAACAGTACAAACGCCAACAACACTACAAACGCCAACAACAGTACAAACGCCAACAACAGTACAAACGCCAACAACAGTACAAACGCCAAGAACACTACAAACGCCAACAACACTACAAACGCCAACAACACTACAAACGCCAAGAACACTACAAACGCCAACAACACTACAAACGCCAACAACACTACAAACGCCAACAACAGTACAAACGCTAACAACACTTCAAACGCCAAGAACACTACAAACGCCAAGAACACTACAAACGCCAAGAACACTACAAACGCTAAGAACACTACAAACGCCAACAACAGTACAAACGCCAACAACACTACAAACGCCAACAACAGTACAAACGCCAACAACAGTACAAACGCCAAGAACACTACAAACGCCAACAACAGTACAAACGCCAACAACACTACAAACGCCAACAACACTACAAACGCCAACAACACTACAAACGCCAACAACACTACAAACGCCAACAACACTACAAACGCCAACAACAGTACAAACGCCAACAACAGTACAAACGCCAAGAACACTACAAACGCCAACAACACTACAAACGCCAACAACACTACAAACGCCAACAACACTACAAACGCCAACAACACTACAAACGCCAACAACACTACAAACGCCAACAACAGTACAAACGCTAACAACACTTCAAACGCCAACACCAATACAAACTAGGCAGTACTACTAAACAGATATCACTACTGTATATATTAGCACTGGTCACACGGATCCATTCCAGTCCCATAAGATGAAGTACATACCGAGCCTCCGTTTCCTTCCCAAGGGATCGCAGGCTCGGGGAACGAGATTGTTCCGGCACCTACAAACAATAACATTCTCCCCAGTCTTCTAGTATTGCACCATAACTAATTATTATTCATTGCGGAAATTTTATCTAAGAGGAGCGATAGGGAAGCTTCAAGCTCAAATCCTACGAGTTCGAGCGCAAATCGTGCTTACACTGCATGCAGAAAGGATTATTATGCCAAAAGAGGGTCGTCTAGAATCTACTTATATGAATTGTTTCCTCGATGGCGGGAATTTAAAGACAAGCACGCTCTGGAAACAGATGCGGATGTTGCGCAAATATTGTTAGATTCGTTCGACGCTACAGAAGCCCCAAAAGCGACAAAACAGGCTTTGTGGTAAGAACTTGATTAATTAACAATACATGAAAGTTGCCAATTTCATATGGTAACGAACTATAACGTTTCCTGATATGTTTGCGTCTTTTCATTCAGACACTTGCTTACGCAGACTAGTAATATTTATGAGACAGTCGAGACATCAGTTGAGGCTACAATTTCATGGCTCGGAAGTGAAGCCACATATTAATACCATCACCAAGTAAGTGAATATGTCTTCTATTTCTTTGTAGCAATGTTTTTGAGAAGTTCTATACTCTCAAGACGCGAATTTGCCGGTTGTATTTTTTATTTTTATATCTGTCACCTCTACAACAACTAAACGTCGATTGTCGCCCGAACGTTTACCCGAGGGTTTACTGACGTCTTCGCTCTCATGGTGTGTAAAATCAGTAGAAAATAATCGAGGCTTTTTTATATGTTAAACTTTTCATGTGTCGTATTTATGGCTTTGAAAGATGAAACCGCACATGTTTGTCCAACATAAAACAGTTATAAATTTGAGGACAAATAATATATGGACACAATTTTGGAATAGGAAATATATACGATCGCCTAAAGCTGCCAATGTGGCAACTTCTTTTGTATCCAATCACAAACAGCGAGAGTCAGAAGGCAAATTCAAATTCGACTATTATCTTCTCACAAATCAACTGTTTTTATCAATATATGTATCATACTATATAGGGATGTCCATATAATGAGATGATGTATCACTTATCAAATATTCAAATACCTTTAACCTGTGGGTCGTTGGCAATAAAACAAAGTTACATGTTAGGAGTAATAGGAGAAATTAGTTGTGTCTAGGATTCCTGGTTTAAGAGCCTGTCATATGCATGGTAAGGACAAAGCACTATCCAAAGCCTCATATGTCCCTGGACATACATGAACACCCAGCCATTTGACTTGAAAAAATCAGTTGACCAATTTCCTGCCCTTTTGTAAAACAAATGGCTACCTGTTTGGACATTCCCCCCACATGCCTATGATACTCTACTACTTCAATTGCAAATGTTCAGTGTTACTGACATTTTTATATTTTTATTTCAGACCTTTAGTGTACGAAGAAGAGGAGACACTAACTTGTAGCGAGGGTAGTGATGAAACAAAGAAAGAGGACACTCCTTGAATGATTGAATATTTGTAGGAGGAATGGTGCTTTTCCATTCCTACTACATTGCTGTATTAATTGATGAATACCAATATGTGAAAACTATGAATTAATTTGTTTGCAAAATAACCTTAGTGTATGTTCCCCAAAGAAAAAAATACTACTCTTGGTTAACTTGCTTTGTATGACACAGTTTACAGTCGCAGCAATATAAGTGTTCCAAAAATATCTGACCAATTCGTTTGCTCAAATTTAGCACTTCCTCTGATCAATTCCTCAATATTTTTAGAAAAGTTTATTACAATATTCAAAACTTTCTGTTTATTGACCAATCAGAATCCTCACGAATAAGATATAGAATTCTGATAGGTAATTTAACAGAAAGTTGTTGTGTCATGTTTCTATTTTGCTGTGACTGTAATGTGACACATGTATTAAATAAGATCTGTTCATTGTCCTGTTGATGAAAAAACTTGATTGTAACCAGTGAAGAAGACAGTGACAGTTATGTTGAGGGAATATCAGCTCAGCTACCCAATTCACCACCTCCCATTGGTGATGCTCCACAGTCAGCAAATAGACAGCAGACCCCATGTCTACGAAAAAATCTGAATCCCAGATTACACTACTATAGTTTACTAATAAACACTACTGACAACACTACTAATAAATACTAATAATATCAAATAAGTAATGGTGACTATAAGAGATTTAATTTCTATTTTAGTGAGAGTTGTACCTCTTTCTCATATTTTACAATATAATAGAGCCTGACTACAAATTTGATGTATTTAATTTTTTGATCAGCTAGGACAGGAGCTTGAGAGTTTCTTAGTAATAAGGTATGCAATATGGTAAACTTGTCAACATGCAATTGTTAACACCTTTACACGCTCCCATAAAGTTCAAAAACATAGTAATGTAAAGATCTATAAAACGATTCCAAAATGATCTTACTGTATGATCTATATCACCGCTGTTCGTATCTTCATGCACTTTTCTGTTGTTCATGTATTGCCCGAAATCCCCTTCATGGCACGCGCTGAAACAAAAGTTGTTTCTCTCTTCCGAAGACAGTGGCCACGACAAAAGCACAATGCAATATTGTCCAAGTTTGAGACCGCAGCAGCATTCTCAATAGCGGCTATAGCGCTTGCCTCGAAATCGTCCAACGAACAACTTCTCTCGAAAGACTGCCATAACGTTCGACAACAAACACAACTCTGTCTGCCTGGCAATGTGGATTGTTGAGGGTCCCGCAATAAAAATCTTCATCATAAAGAACAAATAAACACTTCCAAAACCATTAAGGCATTAAAATCACTGTAAATACAAAAATGATTCAAACTCGCACATTCGGCATTTCGGTTCGCCGAAATCGCCGCTCTAGATTGCTTTAGATTAAAAAAATGGCTTTAGACAAAAACAGAAACGCTTCGCTGTTGCTGCACTCCTTCGCTCCTTGTTGGTAAAATTATATTGCATCACAGATCAGACATTGCATTGTTATACCGACGAACTTGTATACTTCATTTTATACAATTAAAGCTGATCAAAACAAAAAACGTAAACAAAGCTAGCGCATGCGCAGATGCGACTGTAACCTATCTTTAAAACTGATATACGCGACACAAACCTGCACAATATTTTTTGTAATCAAGGAGTATACAAAACAAACAAGCTTCCTCCTTTCGCTTCCAAGCTTCCTCCTTGTCATATATTTATATTAAAGGAAACATCCAGTATTCACTTTGTTTTTTTATTGCCACGGATTGACGTTTCTAGGGTGGGTGGGTATGGAAAAGAAACGTCAAATTGACGTCTTTCGTGGCAAGTTAAATATGGATGCTTCCCCTTATATGGTGGTTATGTCGTGGCTTATTTGCGTTTTCGTGGTGTGACACAATAACAGGAAGTGAAAAATTTCCTTGTAGCGCTGTAGACCTCTACATGTAACCCTACGCCAAATTCGTTTGTAAACCGTGAAAATAAACAGTTTTACTTTGAAAAACATCGAGTAATCAACACAGACTTTGACAGCTGACATAAATGGCTTCGGAATTACGCGACCCAACCAAGGTCTTCCCACACGAACTTTCGTGTTTTATATTTTCCTTCATACCAGCGGAAAATCTTGTCAAAGATTGCGTTCTTGTTTGCCATTTTTGGAAGCAAATCAGCGACGATAACACGACATGGCGACTAAAGTGCGAACGAACCCGACGTTACGTGAAAAAATACATGAAAAATTTTGCGCCTCAAAATTGGAAATTCTATTATTACGCAAATCCATGTTTAAGAAATCTTTTGTGGAATCCGAATCTGGATTATGCCCACCCAAATGTTGCTGAGTCTAAGCTGGTGCAAATTCCTTGGTCGCACTTGTTAACCGACCAAAACCGGTGTGAGTGGGAATACCAATTTGAACCCTGGGAGATGATCAGCATACTAGGTGATGGGATCCAGTTGGAATGTCCACCGGTTGGCTGTGGACCAGTACCTCATGGAGGTGGGTTCATGTTTGCTTGGCATACCACTTGGGAGTAGTTGCAGAGTACCCACCTAAGACGTTTAACCTATGCTGTTTTATGGTTGCTTCTTTGTGAATTTTTCAATTTGTTTCTAACCAATGTACTAACAAGTCTAGATTGTTTCCGACATCAATTCTGTTTTTAATAGCATGGTTGCAAAATGGAAGTTGTCACTCATCCCTAACCCATGCCTGTTTGGGTTAGGGATGTTCCAATTTCCCAGCCCACATTTTGACTAAATTCTATTGTCCAATTAAGTGCACAAATTTTATAGCCTTAGTGGCTGTCTTACCATAGGCGGCCCAAATCTTAGTGTTGTTTTGCCAGCGTTGTTTTGAATATTTTCTCTAAGCTTTTCACTGTTTGAAAGCAAGAAAACACACGCGTGAAGAGATTTCACGTTCGCGTGACGCTCGCGCGCGTAGCGCACGCACTTTTGTGTCGTCATGGTTTACACGAAAGTGCGAGCGCTACGCGCGCGAGCGTCACGCGAACGTGAAATCTCTTCACGCGTGTGTTTTCTTGGTTTTAAACAGTGAAAAGCTTAGAGAAAATATTCAAAACAACGCTGGCAAAACAACACTAAGATTTGGGCCGCTTATGGTCTTACTCAAATCTTATGCCCATTCATATTTTCTATTGCTTTGGCCAATGAACCCAGTCCTATTGCAATCCCCAATTTCCTGCTCGCATTTTAGTGATATTGGTACATGACAGCTATTTGCCCCCTGCATTTTTAATCCCCCCAAAGAGATGCTACAACACTTTAGTGTTGTCCATTTTAGACCAGGTTTGTATAGCAACATCCGGTAATGGGACCAAGAGATGTCAGGTTATTGATCTGGTTGCTGAAGGAGTGCCTGAATATATGCTGGATGAATTGAAACTGCCAATATATGTTTGTGAATGGTTAGTTTGTCCATATACAGCTAGTTCAATTAAGGTTGACACTGACAATAGTCGAAAGTGCAATATGATCGATCGAGTGCCAAAAGAATGATTCTTTACATGCGAATGTAAAAGATATCATTATATAGATACTACATTTATAATCCAGCAAGGCTGCTGTGTGTTGATCTTATTTAAAACTATATCATTACCATCATTTTTTATGCTCATGCATATTGCACATTTGCCATTTGACTATTGTTGATATAAACCTTATTTGAACAAGACGCCTGCTAAGGCGTTCACTCCGCCTGCCAAACGAAAATGGGCACAAGGCCAGGCAGGGCTGTAACTAGAGAGTTCATTGGGGGTGGGGTACATTCACTTATTTCTATTCTGCCCAACTAATTCCTTTTTAAATCAATTATTATTAGGGTACCTTCCAAGGCATTTTAAGACATTGCTAGCACATCTTATGTAATCACTAAGATAACCAAAAATCAATGTCTGAGTGACCTGCCAGGCACTCTGTCCAGAGTCCTAGTAGGATTGTATTTTTTAGAATTTAATTTAGATTAAAGACTTTCATAGTACATATGTTAAACAAGATTCTTTTACCACCAACATATAGCTGTTTTATTTTGCAAGTAAAGAAAATTTTACTAAAAGTGTATACAATACATCAATCTATTAAATCCATCAATTTATTAAATCTATTCTGTAGCACACTGCCTGAAGTCTCCACGATATAATTTGTTGGGAAAATGTTGGCTAGCCTTTTGATATATTGACAAGCTTTGAATTAGATATTTGATGTGTTGATAAGGTGTCAGGTAAATATTTGGCATGTTTATAAAATGTTGGTAAGGATTTTGACTAGTTGACAAGTTTTCGAGCAGACTTTTGACATGTTGATAAGATCTGAGTTAGTCTTTTGATATGTGGACAAGCTTTGAAATGGACTTTTGACATGTTGATATGCTCTTAGTTAGACTTTTGGCATGTTGACAAGATGTCGGTTAGGTTTTTGGCTTGTTGACAAGATGTCAGTTAGGCTTTTGGCTTGTTGACAAGATGTTGGTTAGGCTTTTGGCTTGTTGACAAGATGCCGGTAAGGCTTTTGGCTTGTTGACTAGATGTCGGTAAGGCTTTTCGCTTGTTGACAAGATGTCGGTTAGGCTTTTGGCTTGGTGACAAGATGTCGGTTAGGCTTTTGGCTTGGTGACAAGATGTCGGTTAGACTTTGACCTGTACATGCCCACAAGTTGTCAGTTAGACTTTCGACATGCTGAAAAAGTATTTACTTCCAGAAAGCTTCAGGTGTCAGTTAAAACATTGGTATATAGGCAGGGTGTCTGATAAAGGTTTGGCAAATTGAGAAAGTGCCAGTTGAAATTTTACTAAATTTAAGTTAAATTTTGTTCTTTTTTATTTTGCATTTTTGAGTTTTTTTCTCGCTATTTTAATAATTATAGCAACAATCTTTACAGTAATCGACTTAAAAGTATTTCTGTGATCTGTATTTTCTGTGATATCCAATTTGAAATCCTTTCTCTGAGTCAACTATTCAACAATAAACATGTCAATATTAGACTAAGCTATTATTAAGTCTGAAGTCTCCACGATATAATGTGTTGGGAACTTTAGACTAAGATATGTATTTCTGGAATTGGAATGTAAAATGTCTCTTACCTTTTATAATTATATGAGATCCCACAAGCAAATAAATCATTTTGCACGAAATACAGGGGCGGATCCAGCTTAAAATCTGACTGTAGCGAAATCCTAGGTCCCGCATAACTAGGGGGGTCCGGGGGCATGCCCCCCGGAAAATTTTTGAAATTTGAAGCCCGGAAATGGCATTTCTGACGTTCTGAGCACTGCATTATGCCATAAAATATGGCCTTAACCAGGCCATATTTTAGGCAAAAAAGCACTTTATTAACTGAAAAAATTCAAACAGCATATGATGCAGCAGTAAATGTTTATTTGTAAACCATGTTCAAACAGTATAATGAAGGAAGTTAGATGAATGTTCATTTGTAAACCATGTTGAAACAGCAGGACGAAGGAAGGCATATAAACGTACATACAAAACGTTTTGAGCAATGACCCTAAGTATCCTTCAGAATTAATTTTCTCAAAACGTTGAATCTGACTGTTGTATTATATAGGTAGTGGAACTTTTATGGCATTCTGATGTTATTATCCACTACCAACACTGGTCAGCCTGGCCACATGTTAAAGCTTGAGATAGATAGATTACTTAGATTATCTACCTAATCAGATATATGATCTTAGGACACTGGCTGAAATGGCGGCATTGATTATGTAACATATTAGGCTTCGTTCAGCAACACTGCCATGATTATAAGGCAAATTTTCATTTTACCCAGCTGATATCATGGGCATCAAGCTCTACATATATGCTGCTATGCTGCCTGGGAAGACATGCTCAGAACATAATAGTTAGCCATTAAAATAAACACTTTTAACCATCAAGCTGCAATATGCCTTGCTCATGCCAAATGATATTACTTATCAAGGGGGGTATTGGCCACTGATGCTGATCGCATAGCATTTAAATGGCAGAAGCTGGCTCATGATATATTAGATGTATTCTTGATACTGTAGGTTATATAAACCATTCTAAACTTTGTTAACACATACATGCCTTATGTTTAAACAGAGCATCCCTCCACACCTTTATAAACAAGAGGACATGCCTTTAACTCACTACATGAGTAACTTCTTTGGTGTCATACAGAGTAATAAAAACAAAGTAAGGCAAATTAGGTAGCATTGCACCTTAATAGGTTAAATTAGTAAGGCTGAGTGGAAATATAAAAAGTATAAGTTGCTGCTATAAATAACAGATTTATTAAACGTGTACCAGTGAATTTTATCATATATTGAGGGTTAGTCTTTGATTTATATATTCCCCTTAGCATAGGGAATATATCTATCAATATTCTTCTATATTATAGTGATTGAAATGACAGAGTTTAGACAAATTTGTGATGAGAACTCACGCTAATGTTCGTATGTCCCGACAAGGCTTTATAGTACACTGTATCAATAATTTTATTGAGCATGTGCACAGCACAGTTAGGCCAGCCATTTTTATATATTTAAATTTATGTAGGAATATAATATATCATTGTGAATGCAAATTAATAAATAATAGTATTCACGTGAACTCAAGCAAGAACTTGACCGACAAGAGATACATATTAATATATTCACGAGGCAACTGGCCTACCTGACAGGAAAGTGATTACACGCTCGCAATTGCTGGGTGACAGAGAACTGCAACTGGGCAAAATTACACACAAACACTTCACGTTCGATGCCACGCTTTGCTTTGTAATCGGCAGACAATGTCTCTTGACACAAACGCTTGATCTCTGACAGCTTTTTTGCTTTCTCGAAGAAAGATACTTGCTCGTTAAGCGTACAATTCAGGCGGTCTAATATAGCATTGGACGCCATCGTTGCAAATCAAGCTAAAGCACTTTGTACTTGCCATCATATAACATCGTTCATAACGCAGCATAAGATTGCGCAACTGTATCTGACTGTAGCGAACTCTAGCCACTATAGCAAAAATGCGTTATTTTGATTGGTTAGATACAGTCTGACTATAGCAAATACCCCCCGCTGACTGTTGCAAAACTCATAGGAACCACCGCTGACTGTAGCAAAATCACCAAGATTTTGATCGCAGGCTTCCAACGAAACGTCATGATGTCCATCTAAATGATGTTATTTAATGAAAGGCGAATGCCTAAAAAGCAGGCCTATTTGCGGGCTTTAAGGTCACTGGAAATCCCAGGAAAGCGACGAAACAATTTCATAGACAACCTACTTCAAAAATTAGAATATAATAAGATCCAAAAATGATGGGAAAATGATAAAATTGGAATAAATAAGTATGAATAATTATTTCCAGAATTAATTATGTAGAAAATAATTTTCGGAAAAGATTCTTCCGAAAAAAATCTGACTGTAGCATTTGCTACAGTTGCAATAGTCTAGATCCGCCCCTGAAATATTAGCATCTCAACATAGGTAGAAATAGAAAACCAAGGAAAGAAATCACAACGTGTTTAGAATTAGGAACACATTTCCTAGACTCACTCCTTAATCATGGAATGATGGAGTTCATCAAAATTTGCCGTTTTAAAACATTTCTGGAGCAATTTTTTGATAAAGAGCCTTCCTGTCCCTTTTTGTTAATTATTACATGTTAAAAATTGTGTTTTGTATATAGATATTTCAGTAGAATTTGCGTTTAGAAATTTCTAAATTTCCTTAAAAGTAGGAATACAACAGGAAATGATGGAAGCACGCTCTCATCGCTCCTCGGTAAAGTTTCGCGGTGGAATTTGTCGTTTTAAAACATTTTGCATGAGAATTTTTGCACGTAAAACCTTCTTGCGGTTTAGATGTTCTCGCATACATGTTAAAATGCGTGTTTTGTTGACATGTTCCGCCGGAAATTGAGTTTAAACGCCTTGTTTAGGTCGGCTCACGCGGCTTGTGCCCAGCGGTGTCACCCATGAGCGGCGGCACCGACTTCTGACACCAAAAAAAAAAACAGAAACGGGGCGAATTTAAAACTCCGCCTCGCCTACGGCAGGCGGAGTAATTAGCTATATTTGGTCTGTGGCAAATGTTTAGAACTTTTGTGCTTCGCTGTGATTGGTCAATTTTACGAATTCCGAAATCGACAAAGAAACATGAACGACAAAGTGAACGTGTAACACTTGTGTCTATTTATAACAATATTTTTTGACTCTACCACAATTAATACATGGTTTATTAAGCTTATCGGGGGAAAAGATCTTCAAGGTTACACCCATATCGATTTAAGCGAAATACGTACGTTATTTAATGCATAAAATGTCGATATTGAAGCAGCAGTTTGTAATTCTTTGTGGTGCCACTGACATCAGTTGGCAACATGAAGTTGTGTATTACACTACTTTTTTCATCTTAGACATAGTTTTTATGTCTGAATTTCTATCCTATTCGGTGGATACCTTTTTGAAGACTATTGACTGTTAACTATATGGACTACAGTCTACAGTGAATGGAGTTGAACAAAATAGGTACAAAACGAACAATGGGTGTATTAAACATTTGCCACAGACCAGATATATTATTAACAGAAATGATGGTTTGGAAATGCAGAACTTGTGTGCACACATTAAGTGTGTTACATGATGAGATTTGGGGAGGGAGAGAAGAAAAATGTGTAGTTATCACCTTGTGAAAAATAAACATAACTTGACGACCTTTCCAAACCCATCCTCCAAATTCACCTATAGGGCGTTACATTTCACTCAGTACTTTCACAAAGGACAACAGTAACACTTGATGGTCAACTTTACACATATTGCCAGTCTGTGCCCTGTGGAAGCGAGCAAATTTCGTTAACTTGTATACAGGTGCTACCACACACAAAGTCAATGCATATAATAAACAATGAACTCAATCCGATAACTGTGTTTCCATTTGGGTTGACCAACAAGCAGTAAACATATCTGGCGACTGAAACCCAGCAATTGCAATGTATTCTTGCTTTCAGGTTTAACAATCGGTGGGAATGTGGTGTGAAATATGGTTTAACTGTTCGCCTATTGGACAGAGAAGAATACAGGCTTCCTGACTGCAAAGTCAGTTTTAAGCGTGAAAGACCAGAGGGAAAGCATGAGTGGGAGAAACTTGAACATACATTTAGAGATTATCCTGTGGGAGTCCGATATATTGTGTTCAAGGATTATGGACAAGACACCCACTTACGGGATGGTTATTATGGTGCAAAACTAACTGGTGCCACTGTAAGATTCCTCATTGAGTAGAAATGGAATATATAGAAATATAGAAGTATATTTAACAATATTGTAGTGTATGTAAAAAGTATTAAAAAATATGATGAAAAGTTTCTTTGCAAAACGGAAAACACTGTAACATCTATACTGTATAAGCAAACATTTAACAATTAGTCACCGAAGGCGAGGTGATTACAAGCCTATATTCACTGAGCCGAAGGCGAAGTGAATATAGGCTTGTAATCACCGAGCGTGAGGCGACTAATTGTTTTAGTACAAATTTCCAGGTGTCTACTGATAATAATCCACTAAACTTTACAAAAATTCACTTTTTATTCAGTACTGTATCAAAAAGCAAATATCAAAAAGCTATAGTCACTGGTCAGTGACTATCACTTCAGAGGCAGTGAATCTTGACCAACCAGGATACAGGAAAATCAATAGTCACCTGGAAATTTATACTAATTTAAGATAGCCCACATGCAGGCCCAGCACACAGACTAATTTGAAGATGTGACTTCTAGTTGGTCAAAATAAATGGACTTTTCAGCAAAATAATCGTTAATATTTCATCTAAATTTCGTTCTGATATTCCGACAATGAATTCTTTGGAGTTTTCAATATATTTGAAGATGAAATTTGAATATATACTGAATAAAGTTCGAAGATAAAAACGTAGATGAAGGTCATAGTCGCCCGTATGCTATTTTGACAACGAATACAGATACCATTGGAAAGTCTGAGAGGTAAGGAATTTAATGGTTTCTACATCATTTTAAAACTTCAAATATGTGTAGAGGAAAGTTTATTCAATCGTAGTAAGCTTTAGAATATCTCTTGCGCTTTGTTACACCGCCGTTGAACAATAGCTAGTCTGGAACGCATTAATGTTATACTTTGTTTATTCGCTGTGTTTCATTGGGGGAAACATTATTATGGATGTAATCAACAACTTCGTTCGTCATATATAGGGACCGTTCATTATTTGTACCCACTGAGCTATAGTATATATCTGGAGATCGGGCTCTCGACTTTAAAGTGTCCCCAAAAACATGGCGGATTTGACGTCAAATTAGCAATGATGGATCCTGGTAAGCAATAATAATTCTAAAAGTACCTCCACTGGTGTCGTGGAATAAACGTTTGGAACTGGATTGAAGCAAAAAAATGCTTGAGAGCACAACGGAAGTTTGTCCTTTTGACGGGCAGACGAAATCAGCATGATAAAGCTTGGAAAATGTATGCATGGGTTAGATTATTTATATTCAATGATAGTATTTGACCGGCAAGGCTAAGGAATCAACAAAAAAGTGGTAAAGTAAACGAGTCCTGCTGGTAACAGCGGAAATAGGGACCAGAGGTCTCTTTTGCACATTTAGGCACATATGAAGACATGTTGGTTGCTAATAATACGGATATAAATGACACCAGTGGAGGTACTTACAGTGGAGTACACATATTAAAAAAGAAAGTGAGACATGGTGAGAGTCTGCGAGCAGGATATTCCAAGATGCAGCGTTTTTGTCACGCGATCAGTACGTCCAAACATCATTTCACCGAATGATTTTACAATTTCGTAACATTAGCTTCTAAATTTATCCCAGCGTTAAAACGAAATGCTTTGTTTTCTTTACAGCGGCAGGAAAAAGGTTTTATAATAATCGCCCCCGTTATATTCGTGCCAAAAAACCCTGCAGTTTTATCAGTTGCTAATGAAAGTAGACTAACAGATGGAGATTGAAGTGTCTCCTGTTAATATATAGATATGCATGAATCAATGTCATATGACGCCAGTTTCAAACCGTGGAGAAGCCAGCACGACATTTGGTCATGCAAACGATTTTTTTTTGTTTATAGACCGTATATATAAGGAATTAATTTCTAAAGAAACGAATAATGATAATGATTTAAATTTGCATAGCATGACCTTATGGTCGGGCTGGCTTCGCTACTGGTTCTAAAAGTAAGCCATTTACCTTCATCAAAACAAATAATTAATACGGAATTTTCTGTTTTCCCACCAAGAGTCTACGATCCATCGAAAATAGCTGACATTTCATAGAAATTCTATATAATTTGTTTTATAATTTTCACAAATTTCATTAAATTTGATATTGAATTCACGTGGGGCCAGCGATCTGTACTAATTGTCCTCGTTAATCCAACATGCAATCTCTGGTTTCCAGTTGATTAGTTCATTCTCACCGAACCATAGAGCAATTTCAGTGTTAGCGCTTTCGATAGAATCACTACCGTGAATTATATTCCTATAAAATGAAAAAAAACTAGAATTCAAAAAGTACAATTGTCTTATTTATATTGTCAATCTAATCGCTTTTCATTGACAATGTATTAATTCACGTTTGAGAGTGACAATTGTCTTTCGAAACAAATGAATTACTATGAAAATTTCTTATAAATAATATTTATTCATTTATATGCAAGGCATTATGTTGGAGAACTTTTACAGGTCGACAACAACTTTTTTAACATAAAAAGGCCTCTGATGAGGTAGTCGATAAAATAAGGGACAAAAAGCAATCTAAACTAAAACTGAAAAATGATAACTTCAAATGAAATTTAAGAACCAGGAGAGATT
Organism: Muricea muricata; assembly: GCA_963855995.1. NCBI lineage: Eukaryota > Metazoa > Cnidaria > Anthozoa > Malacalcyonacea > Plexauridae > Muricea > Muricea muricata. Next base: position 17,945,389 of record OY979718.1, on the reverse strand, counting down.
TTAAACAAAAAATAATTAAGTAGGATTACTCATATTCCTAAAATCAGTTACGGTTTTTAAGGTTGAGTAGGAATCCTGACTATACAGTGGATTTTAATATTGAGAAAGAGCATAGCTTTCCCGCTGATTAATATTACCTTCCTACTTGAATGCAATAATCCCCACGGATTGTTCCAGGAAGAGACTTCGCCTAAGTGGAAAATAATGATTTCCTAATGAATGACAGGGCTTTTCCATTGATAAGTAAAATTATCTAACTTAAAAAACCCCCAAAGCTGCACAGTGCACAATTGGGGTTAAATGTTCTATATTTTGCAACACCGTGTATATCGAAGCACATTGAAGTAGTAGGTTCCTAGCTTTGACCCCACATCAATTGGGCAATATTCTCTGGGTTAAATGCAGTATACGTATGCACTTGCTTAATATAAAAAACCCCATAAGAAACCTTTAAGACAGGATTACAAATGTTTGGGTCAACGATTAAAAAAGTATATGCTATGCATGGTCGTCCGCCGTCTTGTATAAACAAACTTGGAAAAGACTGTGGTTTTCAAGTTTGCAATGTGCAGAAGAGATGCGCCAGCCTTGTTTGCAATGCGCAGATAAGATGCGCAAACGTTCGGTTGACACCGCTATTTTACAGGTTCAAAGCCATTCGTCGTTTTGCGGCGACACCGCTATGTCTTCTGTCTTCCATGAATCTTTCAGCCAAATCATTAACCTCTTAAGCTAAAATTACCTGGACCTGCTCGAATACTTCGTGCGCTAGTGCCGTTTGTGTGTGCGTCTATCTTTGCAGCCCTAGATCTAGCAATTATTGACAGTCTCAAGAAACGGCAACTTATTTAGCCCAACATTACAAGCTCCGGCATGTACTTTCCTTTTGTTAAGTGTTAGAGAGCGTGAATGTTAAGTCAGCCAGTTATCATAAAAATAATTACAGATTAATGCGAACATTTAAGTTAAGTAATTTGAGACACTTATATTATTCATACCGGATCCGTTTCGCCAAGCATTACTCGTCCAGTTTTTACAACACCCTTGCCTTCCCACACCTAAAGTTTAAAATATTTGAATATAACTTGCAAATACATTTCAGTCAAAATACTGTATGCCAGACAGTCAACAGTCTCTTCACTGCACCAAGAACATTTAAAAGTAATCCATATGTTATCAGTGACATTTAACATATTTTTTTAATCCCCTTGCACCTTCCTAGCTTGCACATATCTTAATTTACCCTGTTCTGTTCGATACTGTAGTGTAACCAATATAAATTATCATAAATCATATAAGTAATAATAGTTTTTGATAAAGGAAGAGGACATGTGATGTTAGAAGAATGTCAGACAATGCATGCATGTTTCCCAGATTATATATTGCGATTGTTCACCGTTGTGTTAATTAAAAGAATTACAGAATATAATATACGTCCATAAGTCGAGAATTGGAGAATTTAAGAAATATTACAAATACATCAAACACTACTTTAAACAATAGAGTAGTAGGTCAAAAAGCAAAAACTGATCTCACCATTGCAACAACGGGTCCAGAAACCATGTATTTTATAAGACCAGGAAAAAATGGTCTTTTCTTTAGGTCTTCATAATGCTTATACAAAAGTTCTTTACCTGGCTGGTACAAAAACAAAAACATGTAAATCAATATAAAAAAGGTGGGTCATGTTCAAATACAAGTCTGTGATACTATCGAGACATCATATGATTTATCAGGTGTACTTTTTTAAACAATCAAATAAATGTAAAGGTCTGAAATTAACAAATACCTGTACAAATTTCAATGCAACCAGTTTAAATCCCTTTTGCTCAAAACGTTTTATGATATCTCCAATTAAAGCTCTTTGAACACCATCAGGTTTTACCATGATAAACGTTCTTTCTTCATGGTCTTCCAGCTAAATGAAAATACAATGTTGTATGACAGGCATCCCAGCGCACGTTTTCTATTTGATAAATTTTTGGCTATATTCTTTACATTTTGTTGATGGAATAATTTGAGTAATTCTAAGGAAATATAAACATGTCAAAAAAATATTTACACAGAACAATAATGTAAGTTGTTTTCTTAAAAATCAATTTCATGAGACATTGGCAACATTGAAAGTAGAAGTACTTTTTAAAAAACCCCAAATTAAGGCTCACATTGACAGAGGTTTCCCTCCCCTTTTCTAACTCATTATCCAATGAAAACAATTCCTCTGCACCAATAGTGCTCTACAGCCTCTGCAGAGAGAAGACAGTGATAAGGAAAAGTTTATCAACTCTTTTAAAATGCATAAAAGATACTAATGCTGTAGTCTTACATCATCATCTTAAGTTTCTACTGTCTGTCACATAATGTTCTGTCACATAGGTTTTGATCCTGCAACAACTTTACCATGTTTATGATTATAAGGAATTGAATTAGAATTACCACCGTTATGGTAAATTTTCCTATCTTTTCAATCTTTTTAGATTTTTCCATTAGAACTACATGTAATACATCCATTGTTATTTAAGTATATTTACAAAATGAATATGCATCAATGTATGCAATGTAGTAATATCTTTCTGGCAATATACCATATACCATATACATATACATACATATACATACATATACACATATATATACATATATACACATATATATACATATATATACATATATATATATATATATATATATATATATATATATATATATATATATATATATATATATATATATATATATATATATATATATATATATATATATATGCGACAATAGGCAATAGTACAATCTAAGCGCCAGATGCGTGATGGATGTATGCAAATAAACTTCTCCAGTTAGCACAATAATACAACAAGGTCAATTGATTACTCTTGTGGGATGTGTAACAGGAGTGTAAATTGTTTTGTCAATTAACTAGTAGATATATCAGATTTTATTTGTCATGACAATAGGCGCTGCTAAAGCATAACACCACAAACGTGTGGACTGCTTTGTGAAGTCTGTATTGTTTTAACTCAACGCATTTTAGAACAATCAGATCGCTCTATTATGACTAATTTGAATTCCAAAGACTAGCGTGTTTTTGGGACACACTGTACAACGTTAGTAAAAATAATTGTGTTCACATTGTTCAGTGGAGATTAGAAATTCTTTTAACCGATTAGAGTTTCAATGAGGCGTACAATCATTTTGAAGTTTTAAATGTAGTATTTACAAAACCAGAAAAATAAATAATAGAAAATACTTTAGATATTGACGAATTTCACGACAATTTCTTGCAGGTATTAGTATTCATTAATCAATATTTAAGGTGCATTTCATATTTATTATGACGTCGTGCGGAGCGTATTGTTCTCACTCGCTTAACAACAACTGTCAATCGATATATATATATATATATATATATATATATATATATATATATATATATATATATATATATATATATATATATATATATATATATATATATATATATATATATATATATAATTAAACACAATAGACAAAATTTTGCTGAATCTTTGCGCGTGTATGCAAATAATCAAAATATTTAAAATAGGTTGGTCAGCGTAACGTCAACAGGATTGTTACTTTATTTAAGCTTTATAATTCATAACATAAGTTCTGAATTTTAAATATATCACTAACTAAACTTTGTGAATTCAAAAAACGTATTTTTGTAATATATATGGTAATATGCCATATATATATATATATATATATAGACAAACTTGGTTTACTTCATATATTTAATCACTACAAATTTGTTTCGTATGGCAGGCAAAGCCTGCCACACTCATCAGGTGATAGTCGCGTCTGATGGTAATGCCTAAGAAATTTGATACTATTTACATGCGGTTCTTGACGTCAATGGAAAGCTAAAATTACAAATCATTAAAATAGTTGCTGAGTAAATGTTTCCTTCTATGCCTACAAGATGATACAAGTTCATTTCTAGAGTTGGAGCTTAGCTTTGGATGGAAAATGATTAAGTACTTTTCATGTAAACATAAATTACATTTCTTTGTATGACTGGAGTATCCTCTGCATTTCTTGATAATTTTCCATGACACAGCGAAGTCGATCTTAGAGTCCTTTAATTTCCAAATGTATTTACTTAGGGCAGTTCTGTTCTTGTGTTTTGGATCTCGGAATGAATTTGTGTGGTTGTTGTACCTCGTTTTAAACGCGCCTTCGGTTATACCCACGTACGTCTGCTCTTCTTGGTTATCAATTCTTTTTACCGTTGCTTGATAAACAACTCCATTGGTTTGGCGTTTCCCAGGCAGTGGGCAGGTAACCAAGAAGAGCAGACGTACGTGGGTACGTATTTACGGAGATTTATTTATCAAGAAATGCAGAGGATACTCCAGTCATACAAAGAAATGTAATTTATGTTTACATGAAAAGTACTTAATCATTTGCCATCCAAAGCTAAGCTCCCTGAACTCTAGAAATGAACTTGTATCATCTTGTAGGCATAGAAGGAAACATTTACTCAGCAACTATTTTAATGATTTGTAATTTTAGCTTTCCATTGACGTCAAGAACCGCATGTAAATAGTATCAAATTTCCTAGGCATTACCATCAGACGCGACTATCACCTGATGAGTGTGGCAGGCTTTGCCTGCCATACGAAACAAATTTGTAGTGATTAAATATATGAAGTAAACCAAGTTTGTCTATATATATATATATATGGCATAATATCATATATATTACAAAAATACGTTTTTTGAATTCACAAAGTTTAGTTAGTGATATATTTAAAATTCAGAACTTATGTTATGAATTATAAAGCTTAAATAAAGTAACAGTCCTGTTGACCTTACGCTGACCAACCTATTTTAAATATTTTGATTATTGCATACACGCGCAAAAATTCATGTAGTCAACAACGCGTAAAGTCTTTTTTGAAAGCACTAAAAATCTAAAATGAGTGGAATTTCAACTTCAAGAAAAAGGTATAAAATTAAATGTTCAGTATGTAACAGAACTTTCGACGACGACTACAGATTGGAACACAATGGAAAATACCATCCACTGTATCAAAAGAAAAATAAACACGTCCCATACGAAGTACTTGGGGCGGCAAAAAACCCATTCGGAGCAGCTAAAAGGAAACAAAGCCTGCAGGTACAACGAAAGGAAACCAGTTGTGCGTCAGGACAGGTGGTAAATTTAATGACAAATGTGCTAATGTAATGTTTCATATATCTTGTTTTTCATTCGTAAATTTATTATACAGTAATTAAATCATCCAAATTTGACATTTTGAGATGATTATATAACTATGTTACTAGACTGTTCAAGGCCTCCGCCAAGATGTAGGACATCTGGATCTTCAACTCCAAGTAGAGGATTTACCTGCTAAATCTTCAAAAGTTACTGAGAGCAGAGAAGGAAATGTCCCGAGTGAAGATAATGAGAAATTCGATGAGAAAATTGAAAAACGGCTAGAGGTAAGGCAATAACGATAATACACTCGTACATTTCTAACATAATACTTTCATCTGTTCATGCGATATGGATGGAATCAATAAGAAAATGTATTGACCATAGCCATTGTTCTTTACTCTCAAACGAAGAAAATATAGTTAACCAGTCAGAGAAAGAGAAGGAACCAAGAGAATCAATACCTTTGCCCTCGTTCATAGAATTTGAATTAGCATCTCAACAACTCCATGAGCCAGTTGTTTTGGGAGGAGCATGTGAGGATGAGGTACACAGTTGTTAACGAAAAACTGGCATGTTTGTTTCGCATCTTGACTTTTTTGGTACCTAATATATTTCACGTTCTTATAAGGACGAAAAATCAGAGGACTCAGACACCTGGCTGACCAGTGCAGGCGCACTAGCGTATCTTGTTAGTGATTTGGAAGAAGCAAATGCATTATCCTTGAAATGCAAAGTATCAACCTGCCTCAAAATCAAAGAATTCCTGGCACCAAGTGTTACTATAGCCAAAAAAATTCAAGCAAATGTCACCATGCTTTTAAAGGTATCAGAAAATGCTTTGCAACGGCATGAAGAGCAGGCTGGTAACGTGACTGAAACCCAACAATGTACATGTTTACCAAGTAGCGACCCCGGCCTAAGATGTCATAATCTGAGTGCTAATCAGAAAAAGTACCTAAATGCACAAAGCCCACAACAACAAAAACTTTCAAAGTTTCCACCGAAAAAAAGCATCCCTACTTTCAAACAAAGACAGTTTAGTGCGAGTTGGTATAATGAATATCCGCACCTCGAATATAGCGTAGCCAAAGATGCAGCGTTTTGTTTCATCTTCTCATTGTTTCACAAAGTAGGCCAGGATCCTGCTTGGTGTGAAACGGGTGTCTCAGCATAGGAGAAGATGAGGAGCAGACAAAAAGGGCAAACTTGCGGAGCATTTCAGTTCGGAAAGCCAAAAACAGGCTTTAAGTGCATATGTGAGCTTTTGTAAGCCTTTAAGCCACGTAGATGCTATGCTTGACAGAGCTTTACGAAATTCCAAGATTTAAGAACCAAAGGACAAACTGGAAAATAAAGAAGTTATAAAAATCTTGCTGGATATTGTTAATACACTGGCTCGTCAAAACATGGCATTTCGAGGTGATGGAAAGGAAAACGACGGGAACTTTTGTCAGATTGTTAGACTGGTTTCGAGACACTGTCCTTTGCTTGAAAGGTGGATAAAAAGCGAGCGATCGCGCAAATACCATGTAACGTACATGTCTCCAGAATCCCAGAATGAAATGATTCATTTACTAGCAAAAGATGTCCGACGTCAAGAAGTGAAGGAGATAAAGGATGCGAACGTGTTTAGTGTTTGTGCAGACACCACTCCTGATTTGTCTGGAAAAGATCAGCTGGCGATCGTATGCAGATACGTACACGATGACGGTAACGCAAACGAACGACCTCTGTGCATGAAGAGCACCACATCGAAGATGGGGGCAGGAACTGCAGATGAGATTATCACAATATTAAACAGCCAAACACTGGACACAAACGAGCTTTGTTTTCAGTCATATGACTTTACTACCTCGATATCTGGTCAATTTAAAGGCGCTCAACAAAAGCTCCAGGAAAAATTGAATAAAAACATTCCATACGTTCCCTGTCAAGATCACAGAACTAATACAGTGGTGGAGCACAGTTCCGACGCAAGTGTTATCGTGAAAGAGATGTTCACTATCCTCGAAAGTTTATAACGTATTTTTTTCGAGAGTACTAAACGGTAGGTAAAAACTAAATGAAATAATCCTTGTTTGTAATTCGTTACTTCTGCAATTGATGCTTAGTGTTGCGAATAAAAAATAAATGAAAGTATTTTCTAAAGATGTCTCTTAAGATGCTCCGAAATAATTTTACTTTTGATTTAATTCAAATTCTAATTTTAGGCATGGACAATTGGAGGAGAACATCAAAGAAGTGGAGAACGCTCTAAAGCTGAGAAATCTGTCAAAAACAAGGTGGACAAATCGAGCAGAATCTATACATGCAGTCTGGACAAGCTACGAGGTAATAATCAACACTTTTTCCGCCATTCAGAATTCTGGGGACTTTGACACCAGCACAAAGGTTACTGCGAGAAGCCTTTGTCATAAAAGGATGTCAATAGACTTTGTTTTGTCGATGATTTTTATGAAGAACATCATGCCCAAAACTAAGCAGATGACGGAAGCGTTACAAGCAGAGGAATTGAACATAGTGGATGCTATGACCATTATCAAAGCGACTGTTGATAACCTCAGGAGAATCAACGAAGACTCTCATGGCATGGATGCCGAAATTCATGCCGGTATTGCGTATGCACGTAAGTTAGGCGGTGATTCTGAAGCTGAATTTAATCGCAAACATCGCGTGAGAAGACCACCAAGTAGGATCGATGACAATCCCGATTCCCAAGTGACGCTAACAATGATGCAGTTTTACCGGCGAGAATTCAAAACCGTGCTCGATATACAAATTGTTCAGTTGGGTGACAATCTGATCCAGTGCTTTGAAGCCGTTAAACCACTTGCAACTGTGTTGCAACCACCACTGAAGAATCTCAACTTTAAGGATGTCCAAGAACTTGTTAGTCTCTTTCCCTCAAACATGCCAGTAGATCCTTTTGTTTTGCATGCAGAATTTGACAACTTTGTTAGTCATGCACTGACGCACGAACGTGAGATAAATGAGAAGCTTGACACCGTCGCTGAAGTTTTTAAGTCAGCAGTTCCGCTTACCAACAAAGCGTACAGACGTCTCATGACGGCGCCCGTAACAGTGGCTAAAGATGAGCGAACATTTACCAGACTCAAGCTAACCAAGACATGCCTGAGAACGACAATGACGGAACAACGACTGGAATCGTTAATGTTAATATCCTGTGAGAAAGATATTTCAAATACCATTGACATTGATGTCATTGCAGCCAAATGGGTAGAACTTAAAAGTCAAAGAATTTCATTCAGTTGGACAAAGATAATTAACTTATGTACATTTACCATTCAGATAGATTTAACTTGTTGTCTGTTCAATGAAAACATTCATTAGCATTCTAGTTCAAAACGCCGAAGGAAAAGACAAAAGAAGAACATTTCGCAATAAGTGTGACTTTCATTGGTCGTTCTTTTCTTTCAATATTCTAAATCAACACGTTCTTCATTCAGTCATAGTGATTTAATATACAACGACAAATTAGTGCTGATTACAAAATTTAACTGTCAAATAACGGTACCTACATTACGTTGTAACTAGTTAATTAATTAAATGTAACAAGTTATTTTTTCTTTTGTTACCCAACCAAATTCTTGTCAACAGAGATATGTAAAATATGTTATTCTGTGTAATTAGTAGAATTTGGGCTTGGACCGGGCATGCAAAACTAAATTTTGATATGTATAACGTTTTCTGACCGTCGCAATTCTGTAAAATCTTCCCTCAAAGCCCAGTAAATTGCATTTTACAGGACCTGGATTTGAAATCTTCCTGGGGATCATACCACCCTCAAGATCACGCCTTTGATCCTATTGCCAACCACTGATAACACTTTTTGTCGGCAAATTTTATTCTCACCCCCCCCCCTTGCTTTAACCTCCTCGCTACGGCCCTGACTGCAGAGGCATTTCTACAGGAAATAGTTGAGGATAGAGGGGGTTTAATTAACGGTAGTGGTGAGGATATAAACAAATGTAATCAAGGTCGGGGTTTTGTTAGTGAGAATGTGGTAAATCTCTCTAATCGGGAGTTAACAATTGAGGAGATTAAGGTGTTATCTAGAGGCTTGAATTTTTGCCCTACACCAACAATCATTGACAAAACACATTGGGACAAAGCGCATAAACAGCACAAATTGCTACACGAATCTTAAAATTTGCACATTTTCCACACTTCCCTTTCCAGCCCCTCCCTTGCCCCTCCCCCCAAATCAATGTTGACGTAATTGAAGGAAAATTCATTGAAGATTGCGTTGATAACCTGTACAACATTGATTTAAGGGGGCGGGGGAGGGGGTGGTCTGGTTGAAATCTGAATCGTTCCCATTAATTTGTCAATGATTGTAGCAGTATAGATAAATTTCAATTGAAAAAGGATATAGATGAATTTGGACGACGACTTAAGCTGAAATATTACTTTGATAAAGTTGATAAATCTATTGATAGCAATAAGAATAGGAGATTTAAAGACAAATCGAAATGGGTACCGAAGGTTAACGAACCAATGTTGGATTTGTTTTTAAAGAATGTAGAATTGGAGTTATTTTCCATCAAGGAAAGCGGTCATAATTATTCTAATTTAAGTTATTTGAAGCGAAGAGCGCTTAGGAATTTAAAAGAGCCTTCAGATATTAAAAAAGCCAATAAAGGTTCAGCTGTTGTAGTATGGGGTTTAGAAGAATATCGTAAGGTAGCGTATCGTCATTTAAAAGATGAGAATGTTTATGAAAAAGTTTTGGATAATCCTTTAAATAAAACTATCGCTCTCATTGATGGGAAATTACAGAATTATGCCAGAGAGGGTAAAATCACTCAGGCAAATTTGAAGTATCTTGACGGATAGAGTTCAAATTTGGGAAGGTTTTATTTGCCTCCCAAAATTCATAAAAGCTTAGTTGAGGTGCCAGGTAGG